>RJWM01003855.1:65216-108187 GCA_004363535.1 Dasyprocta punctata | reverse complement strand
TCTAATATTTACTTAATTGATAATCATTCCTGCTTAATTTTTATTAGTGTTAATATGTTATAAAATTTTCTAACCTTCTGTGCCTTTTTCTCTTTCCTCCTTTCCGGCTTTGTGAGAGGTCTTGCTACACAGCTCAAACTGAACTTGAACTCACTATGTGATTCAGGCTCAGTTCAAACTCATGGTGATCCTCTTGCCTTGGTCTCTTGAGTAACAGAATTGCAGGTATCTGCCACCACACCTGGCTTATAATGTGTGAGTTTTACTCACACCAGACCTGTGGTCTTTAATTGAGCTATCTACATCACTTACAGTTATTATAATTGTTAATATGGTTTGGTTTAAATCTACTGCTCTGTCAGGCATTTTTTCCTTACTGTTATCTTTTTTTTACCTTATTTTTATGCTTATTTGTGGCTTGGATTTTTAATAATTCTATTTTCTCCACTGCTTACTTTTAAAAATGTTTTAGTTGATATAAATGTCCAAAATAGATAATTTATCACAGTTTAGTTCAAATAACATTAGTTCTGCAAGAAAGTTATCTTTTCAATAATTCTCTCCCAAACTTGAAGTGTCCTTGACATTTTACTTTTATATATGTAAAAGACTTTTAATACATGTGACTTTTACATTAGATGATTTATTATTTACAGCAATAAATGTTTTAAAAGAACTTTTGTTCTATGATATTTATTATTATTATTGTTGGTGTTACTGTTTTCACATGCTTGGGATTCCCAGCACTTGGCACATGTTCTGCCAGTGAACTACAGCCCAAGTCCAGCAACAATGTTTGTAAAAATCTTTTATATGCTTTTTTTTTAAAGCTAAACAGAAAAAAGGATAGAAATGATACAGAATTTGAAAAAAATAGTAGGAAATTAACACTAATTAATATACTGCATTTGTTATCTTAGAAGTAGTTGTTCAGGTTACAAAATTGAGGCACAAAAAAAAAAAAAAAATGGGCGAGGCTGTGGGGAAAAAGGAATGCTTCTCACTGTTGGTGGGAGTGTAGACTGATGCGGCCACTACAGAAATCAGTGTGGCAATTCCTCAAAAAACTAGAATTGGAAGTCCCATTCAATTCAGCTATTCCCCTTCTAGGTATTTTCCCAGAAAAACTGAAAGCATCATGCTACAGCGATATATGTGCACCCATGTTTATAGCAGCACAATTTGTAATAGCTAAATCTTGGAAACAACACTTTTATATTTACTTTTATTTTCACCGTACCTAGAGTTCTTCATGTGTTTGTGGAGATCCAAGTTTCTGCTGGATATCTTATTTCTAACCCTTGATGAATTTTTTAAACACATGTTATCATGCAGTTTTGCCCTTTTCATCTTTGATTCTCTACAGAGGCAACCCTGTGTGTGTTTATTCTGATCATTATTACTCAACATCCTTGCAGTTTTCTTGACTTCTTAGTTCCGCAAGTTGATGATTTTCATTATTTGGGGAAAATTCTCAGAAGAAATCTAGTCCATTGCTTGTTCTTATAATGAAAGTTTTCCTCTATCTCTTCAAACATTTCTTCTGCCCTGTTCTCTTTCTTTTTCTTTTCAAACTTTAATTAAAAGTGTGCTTGTTGTCCCAGAATTCTTAAATGTTCTGCTTTAGTTTTGTTTGTTTTATGTTTTTTTTTTCTTTCTTTTCCTCACCTTCCTCATTTTGGCTACATCTAATGGCCTATCTCCTGGTAAATTGGTTCTTTTCTCAAAAAGGATTAGTGTTCTAATAAGTATATTGAAAAAATGTGTGATATGAACTAACATTTTCTGTACTTTTACCAAGTACATTTGAACCTTTCCTGTACTTTCTATTTTCCTACTAAAATTCTTCATTTGTTCATGCATACTGTCCACCTTTCCTATTAGATCCCTGGACACATTAGTCATAGTTATATTAATCTATCTGAGAATCTCAACTCAGACATCTTTGATTCTGGTTTTATTTCTTACAATTGACTTTTGACAATGATATTTTTCCTTGAATTTTGTATGTATCTTAACTTTTTTATTAAATGCCAAATTCAGTGTAAAATAGTTGAGACTTATGTCAATTATTCATTCCTGGTGATAGAGTAAATCTTTTCTTCTCTAAGGACTTGGTTTGTGTCATTGTGCTAATTTATTCAGAAGTTGACTATTGATCTTTAGTGTACTGATGATGTCAAAATGCTCTCTATCATTGCCTTGTGTTTAGGATGAGGGGTGGGAGCTTAGAATAGTGGAGCTGCTTTGCGTACAGTAGTAGTCAACCCTCTATTTGTCCTCTGGTTGCTGTGGAGGAGCTTCTGCTTTTCACTGTACTTCCATTACCTAGTAGAGGTTCACATAAAATCAGCAGTGAAACAGTTCCCCTATATCAGGTATTGTCAAAGATTCTGTGACTCTACCCTGTATTTAGCATTTAGCAATTTATTTCTTTTTAAATGGCTTAGATAATAATTCTCTTATCATCTGGTCTGTGTTGGCTGTCCTATTCTGTGCTTTACCACATGTGACATGAATGTCATAACCCATTTTTCCATAGAAGAAAAATTCCCACAGTTCTAGACATTTTTAAATTCTATGAACTCAACTTTCCAGTGCATTCAAGAAAAGTAATGTTTTTTGTTGATGTTTTTCATCTGACATTTCTTACTCTCAGGGTGAGTTTTTTTCTTTACAGATTTGTTCATTCTGGGTGAAAGAGGATCTATTTTAGTTTATGCATTTTAATGCTTGTAGAAAAATTTTATGTCACATTGAACTAATAATTAAAACAAAAAACTTCTTTCCAAATAGCCACTTAATTTTGCTATGGAGAATATCATTCTAATTATCACCTCGGTGATCATTATATGCTACTTCTTGAATTACCATATAAGAGTCCCCAAAGTCCAAATTTTCTTAGTGGTATAAGATTTGCTGATTATCTAATTGGATTATCTAATTATCACTTGCTAATTATCTAATCAAAATTTAGCCTCATTTCATTTGTTACCAACTGAAATGATTATATCTTTTCAAATTATTAAGTATGAAGAAAATATGACATTCTTGGATGAGAATGTATAAGCTTACTCAGTATTTTAAGGATTTCTATAATACCTACTTGCACATTTACAACAATCAAAATTTTCATATGATGACTCTAACAGTCTTACATCTACTAAGAAATTAGCTACATGCCTTTTCTTTAGGTTCTTGTTGTTTTTAGAATTTGAGGAAACAATAAAATCTGGAAGAAATTGGAAAGGTGAGCAAAGGGCAAAAGTTCTCTAGATGTCAAGGCTGGCAATCTTAATAATAATGATGACAGAACTAAGGTGCCACTAGAAACTGTAAAGGTAATGATGACCAACAGACATTTAAATCAAAGGAAAAAGAAACACTGCTACAAAGATACAAGAAAAGAAAACCTGTGCATCAGGACAACAGGTGAAAGAAAAGTAAACTCATGTTCAGACTCCTTCTTTGATAGGGTACAATGTCAGAAACTTTAGAATGTCCAACTTAGGGTTAAAATAGAAATCATTTCTGGATGATAAAGCTCAGTGATTCCTAACCTTTTGATGATTAAACAAAGTCTTACATTTAATGTGTGATTCTCCTCTGAAATTTTAAATATATATATTAACTCCGTGTCAAAAAGAAGGAAAGAAGATCAGGATTTGGATATTTATGCAACAATAACAAAACAAAAACTTATTAAAAATTCTAATGGCTTATTCCAACTCAAATATTCTACAAGTTTTTATGCTATTATTTCTTATGGTACATCATTTCCCAAGATAACTGAAAGAAAGATTCTTGTTAATGGACATTTAAATTAATGGTAACCTATGTCACTTCATGTTCATTTTTACAAATTACTGAATAGTCATAATGCTTTAGTTGTGGAGCTAGGCAATAATAGTATGAAGATCATGGTTTTTCTTATATGAGAAACTCAAAATATAAATAAAGAGCAAAATAAAAGGTAGATGATAGGAAGTAGGCAGATAAATATTTCTCAAATGACTTGGGGATCAAGAGATGGAGTAGGTGTGAGGAGAGAGGGAAAGAGGTGAAAAAATAATTAAGATGCATTATGTATATATACCAGCCTCCCAAAGGAACATAAACATTATGTGCTACAAACATATACTAAAATAAAAATAAATAAATAAATAAAAATTTAGAAAAGTGGAAACCAGTTTCATTTCAGGGTAAATCAGTGAGAAAGACACATATAAAAATATGAGAACAATGTGATGCCATAAAAATCATAATGCCATAAAGATGTGCCTTAATAGAGAGAAAAGGCAACTTGCCATGGTCTTGAGAATACAAGGTGCTCGTTAGAAAACATGATAATTATGACGTCTAAATAAAACAATAGAAAATAAAGTTAAATGACCTTCAACCTTTACCTGGAAAATCTAGAAGGACCCTTCAAAGCATGTAGTATTAGAGAAATACTAAAGACATATATATATATATATATATATATATATAATATAAAGTATATGCAAGAATTAAGTAAATTATATATTAGACAAATCATATATAATATGAGTTGCATATACTATTATAGCATATATAAGGCTATTTATAATCTACTGTAATGTACACTTCTTTTGTGATTTAGGTTCAATTTTTTTTACTCATTAGTGTAAGAATTCTTAACTACTTATTTGCCGTGTGATAAACCTATTAAGTAACTAATTAAGAATCTAATCATATATTTTAGATACCATATATTTGTTCCAAAATCTTCTTCATGGTTTCTATCTTAGATTCATCAATCTTAGATATAACATGTTAAAGGCACACTGGTAAAGATGAACATACAGTGTAACACAGACAAGGAGATTGCCAAAATAAGCACTTATTGAAATCTTTTTCATCATTAGCAAACAACCTTGAGTCTTTTTGCATTTCTGCACATCTCATGAAAGAATCACTGGCTAATTTTGCTTTGAATTATTTTAAAAAGATTTTTGTAAACCAAACAGCCTTGAAAAATAGAAAAAAATAGCATCTCTTTCTGGAGCAAAGGTAGACAGGCCTATTCTCCATTATAAAGATTTGCATATCATTGGCTAGGGTGACTTTTTTATACAGTAATGTTCAGATATCTTCTGCTCTGCCCCATATGGCCTTGTGGAGACTGGGGCTCAAGGAAATCAGTACAAAAGTGCTGATGCTCTTGCTGCTGTTATTGCTGTAAAAAATAAACTGCCTTTCCTCTGTGATCCAGAAGTCTAAAGTTTTCTACAACTATCCATGAAACTATGGCAGGTTTTAATGTTAATTTACAGGCAGGGAACCTCTCAGACCCTTCAGAAATTTTGATAATATTTATTATGAGAATAGAATGATGCTCCTTTCATGGAATTTGAGGGAAATCTATAGGAATCACTGGCAAACATGTTCCAGAAATTATATGATCAACTGGACAATAAGCAGGCCTACATTTTTTTGCCTGTTAATGATAAGGAATCAGGATGACAATTTCTGGCTTACCAGAAAAAAAAAAATCCACAGGTAAAACAGAGCTGCCAGAATACTACCTTGGTTGTTCACCCTGTCACTGTAAAGATTTCCTTGCCAGTTTGGAAGCCAGTCTCAAATCAGCAACACTACAACAACTAACACTCATATTTGTCTTGGATTTGCAGAAGATTCTGTCTGTTCATAGAGAATAGTTAAATACACATATACATAATATGTTAAAGGGGAGCTTATTACTTAATTCCGCAGAACCTTAACTGGTTCGTACGGCAAAAGAAGTGCCAGAGAGTAGTGGTTTGTCTTATAGCTAAGTTTCTCCTCATTCCATCATGGCAATCTTTGATCCAATGGAAAGTGACAATAAGATTTCTCAGGTTTTTTTCCCCCCTGGGAACTTCTTCCTCTATAAAGGAACTTTATTCCTCTCAGGTAGGCTTTCCTGAAATATCATGACTCCTGTGGGAAATCACGGATGAGGCACTAGCAAGTATTTGGGCTTTTACTGCCCTGGATTGAGTTTAAAATTCTGATGAAGTTGACCTAAGGGTGAATGAGAAAGACACTAAAGAAATTTAGATAAAATCTAGAGGTTACCAGCACTGTACAGAAAAGTTTCCCTATCCCTAACATTGAAATGGATGACAGCTTGAGATAATAGAAAATGGAGCAAATTGTCTCCAAAATTAAGGTGGATTCCTTAAAGGAAGTCACCAATGCATGCGACAAGACTGTATTAACCAGAGGTGACAAACTGCATGCCTTAACAAAAACAGCAATATGGCTATACTTTTTGAGTCTAGGATTCCCAATGACAAAACAGATAGTGTGATACATTAGTCTCGTTCCTAATATAGATCACTGTGTGAGACAAAATGCTTGAAGTTTATTTCACTATGTCATGAGGCTTTGTCACGTCACTTGAAACTGAATGTACATATGAAGCTTGTCTCCTCTGCTCTCAGATGCCACCCCCCACTGCCATGACCTCTGCTGATTTAAAAAAAAATGAGTAGAGATCAAGATACTGTCCTTCATGCATATCTCAACACATACGCACTCATTCAAATATACTGAGAGATTTCAGGGAGATGAGGAAACGGAGCTTGAAAAGAACTTTCAGGAAGTGTTGGAAATAGATACCCAGGTCATCGTTTCACCTAGACTTAGAAAAGAAAAATACTCAGATTCGGGGAGTGGGGTTTAAGCAGGATTCACAGTAGGATAAGCAAATTAACAACATCTTGTGGATGAAGTCTTCTGGGCTAATTCAATGTACTGTTATTGTTCCTATCTATGATTATATAATAGGAATTAAAATTATATGCTTCCTCTTTGTCATCCATTAGGTGCCTGAGAAGATTATCAGAATTGTGAAAAGTCACCTATAAAGAAGTGCCAATGTGACATGCAAATCACTTTCCGGGTTTCCTCCCTTTTCCTTCCCAGATGGTCCAACAGAAAATTAAAATCTCAGGAGGAGAAAGGAAAAGCATAGGCTTGGCTACAGGCTTGAAGAGAACATGTGTAGTAAGAAATAAAATATTTTAGTACAAAGCCCTGTAAGACCAGTGAAAAGGCTAATGAGAATTACAAGCTTAGAATGGATTATCATCAACTGAATCCAGCTGTTGGTCACATATAGTCCCAGCTGTATATGTAACTGAATCCATTGAATTGATTAAATTTCTGGAATGCTGTTTTAGATAGGCCAATGCCATTTTTTCTAGAATACTGGCTCTTAAAGATAAAATACCACATCTCACTCATGTGACATAGCCACCGATATGTATTTGTAGTAAATCTGAGTCATTATAAGTAGGGCTCAGGATTCCTTAAATTACTCCATATGCCATCAATAGCAGCAAGTCAACATGAGTGCCTCTATCCTCTATTATATCAAACCTTAACTATATAAATGACGTCTTCTTGATGAACAAGTCAGAATTTTTTATTGCTATTGCTAAAATTGTATTCTCACAATTTTACCAACTGAGGTGACAAATACTAACAATATCTGAGCTCTCTTTATAAAATTTTATGGGCAAATTTACAATGCTAAATTTCTTCACAGTCAAAAAAACATCGCTGTCTATTATTTTCCAACTAACACAAAGGATATTCAACATATTACTGGAATCTTTTGGTGTTGGAGATGATATATGCCTAACATGAAACTTTTACTTGGAATTTTATGTTGGCTAAGTAAAAAAAAAAAAAATTAGAATTCTCTGAGTAAGGCACAGAGTCATTGTGTTACAAGCTCTCAATCAAGTTGTATCCTTCTATGTTTGGGACCCCATACCTTTAATTAATCTGTGAGCTACAAGTCTCTATGACTAATGATTTTTTGATTGACGTCCCTGAAAAAGGTAAATAGCCTCAATGCCCTTAAGGAATTTGAAGTGGTGACCTCCCTAACACACAGGATACATTCCTACCAGGTAAATCTTTGTTTAAAAAAAATGTAGCTATGTGCTTATAACTGGATTCTTGTTAAAATTGAACTCTAGATCAATGATGCTTTTCTAATTAGTCTGTTATTTTATTTGGGGTGGGTCAAGTTAGACTCAGTGACTAATGAGGTAAGAAAGGGTCCAGTGAACCTCACTTATTAAGTAGAAAGTATGGTCAAGCTTGCAGCACACCTAGCTTATCAGTGGGATCTCATCTTTGCATGAAAAGTGGCTTTCAAACAGTGCCAAGAGCTTTAAATTTAACTTCCTGCCATTGTCTGCCAGACAGCTCTGACTGTGATTTGATGCATATTCCCCTTAACCACAGCAAGAAATCTACTGGAAATGGTAAGTGATAGTCCCAGCTTCGGCATTCCCCACACAAAATACTTGTCAACACCTTTGGACAACTTTCACACTCCCATATCTGTAATGACTGCTTAACCTTTCAGTGGAGGCAAACAAATGGGACCAGGCTATAGGTGTAGACAAGTGGAACAAGTTGGATTGACAGCCTTCCTGTAACCCCTCCAAAACAAAGACTAGCATCAATTATTAATGCTTAACTTAGTGAGTTACTTTAATCTCAGACATTTCATGGTTCTTGCAAATCAACAGGAATTGGCTACTGACAGAGCTCAGTAGTCTCACACCAAGTCAGAGCAATGAGGCACTACTGTCACTACAGTCCTGTCTTCTGGCTCATCACATGTCACAAGTGTTCCTGGATAATAGCTAATAATAGCACTGCATATATTCAGTCATTCTTTTTGACACAAAGAATACAGTGGACATATAAAGTAATAAAGAATTAATAAAGCAATTAACAGTTTAAGAATTATGTATATTTTTCCATTCATGTAAAACCAAATACCTGTTTTTCCTTTTGGTTGACCAATAATGGAAACAAATGAATCAGATTATGTGTATAAAATAAGCATTTTCTGTAAGATTATTTTGGTACCTTCAGAAGTTTTTTTAAGTCATTGTTTTTTAATACCAAGAATGTTATAAGTTCTTCAGGACTATGAAAGTAATTGGTCAGTCCATGTTTTACATTAGATGATATGTGATATTTATTAAATTGTGGTCTTACACGTCTCTCCAAATAACTTCATGAGCATCTATGTTTTCCCCCTATCATTCTTTCTTTTTTTTTTTTAACATTCAATAAATGTTCATTATGAGAGAAATAAGATACAGGGATTTTTAATTAACCTTTTAAATTTAAGTTTAAATCTATTTTCTTAAAGTATTTTGTAAACCTTTAACTATGGAAGATTTGAGTGGTACCAATGAAAAGACTTGTACCCTGGATAGAATAAAAGGGAAATGGAGATTTGCTATTGCTGCTGCTGCTGCCTGCTGCTCGCTGACCCCCACTTTTCATGGCATGGACTTTTTCTCTTCTCTGATCTGCTTCTGCCATGCCACTCAACCTTGGAGCCAGCCATCTATGGACTGAAACCCCTAGAAACTATGAGGTGAAATAAAACTTTCCTTCTTTAACTTTGAGTGTCAAATATTTTGTCCCAGCAATGAGGAAAATAAAGCATGCTTATACTGCATTTCTGCATACTTCCCTGAGAATGTTTCTTGAAGATTTAGTTCTAGTTGTCTTTTTTAAGGAAAATTTGACATTTTTAATGTATGTTAAATCCATATAGTGAGTTACATTACTTTTGAAAATTATCTTATGACCTATTGAATTCATTGCTCTGACACTTTATGACTATATATATATATATATATATCAGCTCAGAATAATACATTTAAGAATAGCCTTTTACACTGTCAAAAAATCTTTGTTGGAGACTCAAAATATAGGAACCAGCAGAAACATTTTTTTTAAGAAAATAGATTATTTTATTGTCATGTCATAGCAATGATATAACTCTACCTGTTTTACACAAGACAGATTTTAATTAAATTATGGGTTTTTTTGTTTTTCTCTGGACATCCTTGTTTAGTAGCAATGTAGCTATAAAAGTTAAGTGAGTCCAGTGTGTCATCACTCCTTTTCATTCGTCATTTGCCTCAAGTTAAACTGTAAGCTGTCTGAGGTCAGAGTCTGTGTAATATTCATTCTAGTGTCTATAGTCATAACTTCATTTCTGGCCATGTGGTGAAAGCTCAACATGGAGGCTGAATTACACTCTAGAGAAATCAGGTCACAAAGCCTTAGTTCTCCTTACAGATACATTTGCATCTTAATGAGTTGAAAGAAGGTCAATTCCTTCAACAAGGAAAACTTCAAAAAAGGTTTCCTCCCATATTTTAAGCTAGCCCCAAGCAGTCTAAAATCAGTGATTCCATTAACTTCCATTAACCCAGCCACACTTAGATAACCCAGTTTTGGTCCAGATAATGTAACTGACTCATCAACATAATTACCAAATTAGCCTTCCTAGATGAGGTGACACTGATGAGCCATCATCACCAAGAATACAGTTGAAAGTTTATTTTTTCCTTGCCCTGTAAACAATGACAGGTTCTCATTGACTCAGTCATTCATTGGCATTGATCCCTCTGGCCCTGGATGAAGAGAAAGCTAAAAGTGCCAGTACTTTCCACTGTAGACTTGGAATTTTGTAAAACAAATTTATCTTCCCTGGCTACTTAAGCCACAGAGAGTGCATTGGGACAAAAATAAACATAAAAAAATAAACACATGGATGCACAAACTTTTCTTCTGGTAACATAAAGATTAAATAAGTATGTAGAAGAAATTGTAAATGTATTTCCCCTATTGGTTTTTAGAATGCAGCAACTGTTTTTGGAATGCTTTTCAGTCAACTGTTTATAAAAGTTAAACTGGAAGTGTCCACAGCATACCATCACTGTGAAAGAAATTCGCAATATATGAGCAAACAATTCATAACGAAATTTATAAAATAAGACTAAAATATTTTAGGTGGACCAGTATAACTTTAAAAATATTTCCCATACTTTAATCTACAGTTAGAGTGAGAGGAACTGTCAGGGTTATAATACCAAACATTATCATGGTACCTGAAAAAGTGCAGATCTGTTTTTTTATTACTTGCTCAAAATAAAATGGGAGGAGGGTTCATTTTTAATTTATACAAAGATGGATGCAGAATGGAGTCAGAGACTTGGATTCTATCTCTGTTACTGACTAAGGAAACTTGGGCAAGTTATTAATAAAACAAAGAAATGGAATATTCTTTATAATTTCTAATATCTAAATTCTACATTCCTTTTATTTAAAAAACCAGGTACTTCATTTGCAACTAAATAGAATGCATTTCATAAAGTTACATATGAACTAACAATATAAAAGTTTCTTTTTGAAGGAATTATAATTATACATTAGAACAGATTCATAAGAATATGACTTTGATGACATTGTTGTAAAACTTTGATCTAATCATCATGCTACATTAGAAATATTCATTTGCATATTACTCTATGAGAATGTTTTTTAGAAACTATTTCTTATGAATTTAAAATAGAAAGTAAAATTATATGAAAATTCATGTGATGATTTTATATATACCAGTGCAATTTGGGGGTTGTTCCAAATTCATAAAACTCACATTTTATACTGTGATATATAGACTATTACAAATTTGTAAATAAAAATAGTGATAAAATTGAATAATATCTCTAACTTTGCTATTAATCTAATATAACTTTAGGTGGGAGTATATGTGCTTTCCTCCTTTCAAACTTTTGTTTTAAAATCTGTCTAGAATTATACTTAGTTCAATTAGACAATTAGATTTCATGAAATTGTTTGTGATCTTTAGATTTCGCTAAATAAAAGTTAATAAGCCAATTTATAAGAAGAGAGCTGCAGTATTATTGTAATTATGGTGTCATTTCTTGAAATTCAAATTCGAAAACAGCTGTTATCTCGAATATCTAAATAATGGAACTTGTATTTAATTACTTTTATTTGAATAAAGAACTTAAATATTCATATGGTTTATTTTTTCCTCTTTTTTTCCTTTCTTGCTACTTTCTCTTCCTCAGTTTTTCTTTTTTACCACACATTCGGGAAAAAATTCAACTAATGGTACCATTCAACTATGGTAACTTGTTGAGGGAATGATTTATATTAATTTCACAATTTAAAATTTCTCTTTACCAGAGAAATATTTAATTCAGACCTATCTTCTAGGTGGCATGTAACTATGAGCATTATGAGACACATTTTAATGATACTCAAAGATATGCCATACCAAAATGTGTCAGTCTCCCAATGTATTATATTTAACTGCTTTACCTAGCCCTGCTAATGACAATGACATTAAATCCTGGTAGAGCAAGAGTTCTAGTTTACTGCCAGGGATTTAGCTCAGTGGTGTAAGCACCTGTCTGGCAGGCATGAGGTTATGAGTTCAATACCCAGTACCAAAAACCAAAACCAAAAACAAAGCAAAAAACAAACAAACAAACAAAAAAAGAGCTCTAGTTTACTGAGAATTCTCACCAGAAGTTCCTGCCATAACTTATGGCATATTAATTTGCATTTTCATAGATAATTCTGCAACCATTTTAGCATTTGACATTAGATAGAATTATGTTATAATATACTATTTTGAACTGGTCATTAATGCTATTATGAGCAATAATGGATTAGTAGGCATTATTATTGCTTTACCTTGTTTTCAGTTGGTATGTATCTTTTTCAATACACATTTATTATTGTTGGACATAGTTTACATACCAATCACTCTATTGTTACCCAAAGTGTAAATGTATTTAAAGAAAAACTTAAATAATCTGACTTGGTTTCTAGCTTACCTACCATACACAAGGCATGGCTATATGTGAGCATTTGCTATAATTATGAGTTTAAATATATAGCTTTAAATGTTCTTAGTCAAACACTAAAGGTAACCAAAATTTCCAAATTTATAAAACCAACAATAAAGTCATTATATTTAGCACTTCCTGACATTTACCTAAAGTCACCAATTACTGCATTTTTGCCTATGTCTACATAAAAAAGATAAATAAAATTCAAATGTATTTTGGGTTAAAACATAACAAATTAAATATTCCTGACATTAGAGAAGGTGAAATTTTTAAAGCAATTGTCACTAAGCAAATTCCTGATATAGTTGCTAAACTTTCTCTTCTATTCTTGTGCAGGCAGAGACTTGCTCCTTTAAAGCAAAAAAGTAGGAAGCAAGAGCAAGAATGACAATTTAATTCTTACTCCTCTGAAATTATTTATAATGTCAAGAAATTTATATTCACACACTCTATGCTGAAATTAGGGACATCTTTTGAAGTTTCTAACATTTTTTTTCTGAATACTCTGCATTCATGAAACAAGTCATAAGAGGAAGAATTCAACAGAATAAAATGTCATGTCAAATTAATATATTCTCATAACTTCTTTTAAAAACATAAACCGAAGTTATGTGAGGTTAGTGGTTCTTCAAATTTAAATACATGAGAAATTGGGAACACATATTGTAAGATTTAAATTACCTCACCTCTTACCCACCCCCTCACCCAGTTGCTTATATTCATTCATTAAATGTAACGGCCTATTTTCTCTCAAACGAACTAGAAATAGGAAGATTGTAAACCTGGTGTCAGAAGAAAGGGCTACAGAAGAAAACTTCTACAGAAACACAGTCTGGATAAGACGCTACACAACCCCCGACGCACCCAGAGTGCAGGAGCATCTTGGTACAACGTTTTCTAATCCTTTTATATCCTGCTCTTAGCCACTCAACCTAAAAAATAAAATAAAATAAGACCTTCGGCTTATTGCATTTGCAAAGAAGATTTTAAAGGGTAAGTTTGGTGCCACCCTCTTCTTCAAGAAAAAGCTTCTTATTCTCAAGAGTTGCTGAGCTTTTGATAATGTAGTTGCTGAGAGAGATTCACTTCCCGGTCAGGTGCTGTTCTCAACCTGGGGAGAGGACTGAAGCTGAATGGAAGAGGTAAAATAGGGGTTTTTATATACTCAGCTAAGGCCTGTACATGAGTAGAAGAAATCTAAGCAGTGTAACTAGTTGTGTGCTTCAAGGCAGCAGAAACAAGAAGTTTAGTCCTAAAAAGCTGTGTGTATGTGCGTGTGTGTGCGTGCGTGTGTGCGCGCGCGTGTGTGTATGTGTATGTGTGTATGTGTGTCCTTCTTTCTTTTTCCATGCTTGATCTCTCTCAAACAGCCCAGGTGCTGGGGACACACTGACTGTAGAGAAGGCACGACCACCACGTGCAGGTGCGAGTTTCCTGCGGTGACTGTCAGTAGAGCTGGGAGGCAGCATCGCGTGGAGGGAATGAGGTCAGAATTCACAGAGAGGGCTACTCTCTCTGGGAAGGAATCCGGCAAGATAACGGAGCTCCGGAGCCAGGCTGTGGCAAGGGAGCGAAGGTGGGTCCAGGCGGACTTTATGGAGAAGGCTTTATCCGCGTGAGAACGGGTGAGGGGCAAGCTGAGACGGGCGGGAGCGAGGGAAAAGATGACCCTGTTTGAAGCCACGCGAGGATTGGGGCCATGCACTGCTGCTGTTAGTGTGGTAGCTCGGGAGCTGGGACGTAAGACGGGGCCAAGACGCAAGCAACCGTCCCTGGAAGGGAGAGAGTCCAGGGCAGGCAGGTGGACTTGGAGCCAACAGCATCCCCTCAGGGACCACAGCGCAGCACCCTCCGGAGACCCTCCGCCAGGAGCTGGGGGATCACAGCAGGTGGTTCGGAATTGCCTCGCTAACCTACAAAGGTTCTCTCAGTGCCCAGCCTCGGCGCCCTGCACCCTGCGCTCGCCCGGCTACTCACCGGTCCTGTGGGGAAAGCGCCACCCGGGGCGCGCACGAGGGCTGCGCGGCGCAGGCGGCAGGCAGGGCCAGGAGGCGTTGGCGGCGCTGTCCTAGGAGAGGGACTGGAGTCGGGGGACAACGAGGCAGCCACAGCGGCGGCGGGGGCGCGGGGAGCCGAGGGCGGGGAGAGCCGAGGATCCGGAGCTGCCGCGCCGCGCGCGCTCTCTGCCCATCTCCGTCTCCGCCGAAGCGGCTACTGCTCCAGCCGCCGGAGAGAAGGCGGCGAGGGGGAGGGGAGGAGGCACGCGGTAGGGAGGGAGGGCAGAGAAAGGAGGGAGGGGATGAGCGAGGGGAGAGGGGGAGACGATCATCCGGAGTTGGGAGGGGAGGAGGGAGGCGTCTAGGAGCCCGGGAAAGGTTCCCACGAGCGGAGCTCGGAGAGGAGAAATCCAGGATGAGGCGATCCTGCCCTCCCCCGCCCCCTCCTTCCCAGCTTCCCCTTTCGCGCCCTTTCCTTGGGTTCTTCCTCCGAGGCTCAGACTGGGGGTTCACGCAGGATCCGCCGCAGCCGTGGCTTCGGCGCCCGAGACTGAGGTCCGGAAGCCGCGGAGAGCTCTCCACGCCGCCGACCCGCGGCACCTGTGCGCGCTCGCACCGCCACCCGCTCCTTGGCTGCGGCCTCGAGACCTACACCGGCAGACTGTCATCTCCCATTTCTCCCCTTTCTGGTCAGACTGTCATCATGCATGTGCACCCATGGCATCTGTGTGGTCCCCCGCTAGCTGTCTGTTTCCCTGGGCGCTCTGTGGTACCGGCTGTCTGTCCAGAAGGCGCCAGCAGGGAGCTCGACGCAGGAACTGCTGCCTGGTCAAGGCTGGTGTTGTTTGCCAGCGGGTTGAACAGTTAATGAATAAGAAAAAGAAAGAAAAGAAAAAAAGAAAAACACCGTGTAACCTCGGACCGTGTTCTCTGCTGTAGGATGGTTGCTAAGTGCGAAGGACAGAGCTACAGTCCACTACCTTGTGTCTTGGTTCTTCGCTTCCCATTACCCAACATTAAAAACAAAAAGTAGGGCATACATTATAATGCACGTTTAATAGAACTATTTCACAGTCTCTTCACTACAGAGTGTTTTTTATCCCCCCCCCCTCGCCAACATTCACTCTTGCCCGCATTTTCCCATGGTTGGCCCAGCTTTCCTATTGTAGAATTTGTTTTGCTTTACTGGCCTGTAAATCAATCCTGTATATTTGCAAGTTATAAAGATTCCAATACAAATACGTACTACATGTACTGCCCTGTACAATAACAAGGTCTAGAGAATGAATTCACACGTTCAGGAAATATAAAAACAATGGAGGAATTGACCGATTTCCATGAACCACAATTTTGCTTCATAATCTTCACAGGGTAGTCCAGAGAGAAGGGAGCCAATAGATTATGTGTCTAAAACATAGGACTGGAAAAAGAAGTCTAATAAAATGTCCTCAAATAATACCTAAAGTGTTTGATTTACTCCATATCAGAGCCCTAGAAGGAAAGGGGTTCAGATTGTGTTTGGTTTTGTGTGTGTGTGTGTGTGTGTGTGTGTGTGTGTTGCTTAAAAAGAAGAAATAATTTTTCATTTACTGAAGATTCAGCTTTATGAAAGCCTAAAGGATCTTACACTCTAGAAGAAATAATTTAGCATTTCATTTTATAAAAAGTATGTCATATAGCAACTGCACTCGTTAAAATAAGTTCACTCTCAATTTGAAATGCAGCATGGAAAAACATTTTAATGCAAAAAAGGCATGCACAAGTATTAATGAAAACTCTGTGCATCTTCTTTTATACCTCCACATGAAAAAAAGTTAAATATTAGTTGTAAAGTACTGCGTGGTTATCAGAGTATTCCAAACTTGCTAGAATCTTTTCTTTTAAGTATATGGAAATTGAAACATTTGGCTTCACATCTCCTTAACAATCAGAATGACAGACTACCTCCTCATTAAGGGACCAACAGATATTCAACTCTTCTAGAGCATTATAGCTTTGAAAGGCATATGGTGTGGTATCCAGATGTCTAGAGATGCACCATGTAAATTCAGCTATTGCTGTTCTTTCAAAGACCATAGAGATAAATGATTGACAAATAACTGCAATTTGTTTAGAGCTTTAAGCCTCTATTACAGTGGAGCAGTAAATTTTACAAATGCCTATTACCACTTAGGCAGGGACTGAGGTAGGGTGGAAGAAATAAAAACTAGGTAGAAAAGAGACAAAGAAATCAAGATTTTAAAAAGTATACTTTTAAGAAAAACTGCAGCTTCAGGACACAAGTCCTTTTTGTTACTGTTTTTTTTTTTTTTTCTCTTTCTCTTCTACCCAAACATAGTAAATCTGGGCAACTCCCTTTCACCTTTGTCCTTTCCCTTTTTCCTTGCAAATGGTCTGCTTTCGTCTATGAACAGACCACCTTTTTCACTTATAAATTAGGATTTCTCATTGAAGTGGACAATTATCTTACCATGAGTGGTGCATCCTCTCCTATAGATTATCAAATTCCACAGATTTCCTCCACCTAAAACACATGAAGATTTCCAATTTCCAATTATAGTGCCTCATTTCTCCAAGCACCTGCACTGTGCTATTAAGTATATTTTATATCTTTGTCCAATAAACCCTTCTTTTGTCTCTTACAGATTGTCTTAGTTATTTTGTTGTTGTTGTTGCTGTTGTTGTTGCTAAGACAAAATATCCAACACTCAAAGAAGGCAAGGCTTATTTAGCTCACAGTTTGTAGAGGTTTCAATCCATAATCAGCTGGCTCCAAGGTAGAGTGGCATGGAAGACAGACATCGCAGGAGAGAAAGAATTTGTGATGAGCGGAAGATAGCAAAAACAACAAGGGTCAACCACAGCTCTTTCTGTCTCTTACAGCCTATTCAGGCTACCATCCTTAGGGCCGGTAGTACTCACACCCTTAGTCCTAGAGCATTTGATCCTAGCATTACATCACCAATCCTAGCATCACACACTCTAGATTCACCCACCTCTGAAAAATCCTCATCTATGACTGTATGTGGCTTTGGGGGCACATCTAGGCACAAGCCTTAACCCAGATCTGTCATGAAAATTCATTTTTCAGGATGACAGTCAATGAACCCCCACACCTATTCTACAAAAATGTTGTTTAAGTTCTTTATTTCAACCTTGGTGACCCTCAGACCCAACGTGGCGACAGGATGGTTATCAAGAATTAATTGAATCTCGAACTTTTCTCACATCTGATTGGTAAAGTAACTTATCTTTGAGAAATTTTAGTATTGTCTACCCACATCTGATTATAGTAGTTTAATAGTCATATCTATATGATCTCATCTTATGGTTGGAGAATGGTTAGTAAAAATATGCAAACTGAAATATCTTCAAGTCAAGCAAACAGGTGTGACATTTAAAACATGTACAAAACAATTTTCTCAGTCAAGTTTACCATGACTACTTAGCCCACCAGAAACATGACAGGATAATAAGAGATAAAATGGCATCCTGTAATGGTTTACATCTAGATCTGCATCCAAAGCCTCTTATGCTTATAGGAGAGGTTTGGAAGGGTGATTGAATCATGGGGTGGGGGGGGCGGGACTACAACTAAACGTGCTGTTGTTCAGAAGAATCAGGTCACAGGGGAATGACCTAGAAGGGCCTATCTGCTTCCTGGCTTCCTTCTTGGCTCTCTGCTTCCTGGTCACCAAGAGGACAGCAGTTTTCCTCAGGCTAGGCCCTTCCACCATGCCTTCCTGCTTAAGTGGGCATTTTATCAGGTTCTGGGGTTCTAGGTCTCCCTCTGGCGTTTTCTAGGTTGTCTCTTAAACAAAGAATTCATTAAGACAAGTGCAAAAGGTAGTGAGATTTTACATTTATTAAAGGTAGGAAAAGACACATGCTGTACAGAGAGAGTAGAGGCCTAGCAAAAACAGAATAAGTACACCCTATAGGCTAAGTGTGGACCACTACGAAAAAGAGAACACAGTGACCCAAGATCAATAATAGTTGTCATTTTGTACCTCCCACTCCTCAAACTGATGTCAGTTCTAGGCTGTCCTGTCAAAAACCTATTCAAGCTCTCACCAGAAGAATTGAAGACAGCATTCTCTGGTTCCCTGTGCAGGGCTTTGGGAACATTTCTGTGCATGTATCTTGGAGTTTTGTAATTAAGGGATCACACTCACTTCTCCAGCCAGTTTACCATGCCCTAATGTCCTGCTGCAGGAAGATTATGGACTAAAAATGTGAACCAAAGTAAACATCACCTTCTTTACACTGTGAGTATCTGATACTGTGTCCCAGTGATGAGGAAAGTTGCTAAGATACATCTCCCAGTAGAGGAAATGGATTTCCATTTAGATTTATAGGCTGGATGAAAATTTTGCTGTCATCTCTACCACAGTATTCTCTCCCTTTTATGCTCCTTTCTCCTTCTACACCTGTATGTGTGTTGCAATCTATCATGCATCACAACATGAGAAGCCAAAAATAAATCTATTGATAACACCTATAATTTATTGATTAAACACTACCACTTTCAATTTATCTACTTGAAAACAGATAAGCAATATGTCTGAAATTGGAAATACTCAAAATTCAATTTTGAATAAATACTACATGGTTACCAGATACTATTTAATGAAGTATCATTCCTGTATTTATAGAATACGTATTTAATGAGCCCTCCTGTGGTCAGGTACCTTGTTAAGCCCTAGAAATACTATGATGAAGAAAATTGCTAACTATGCCTTTGTAAGGTTTATAGTTCAATGAAAGTCATTTGTTACTAAAAGAGTTGTTATGCTAATGACTTAATGATGATAAATTTCAAGCCTAAAGAAGAAATACTTAATAATTAAATGATAGACCATCAAAAGATAAGGGGTAGAAGAAAACAGATATCTGAAGTAGCCAGTTCTTATATGAAATTTTGAAACTAAAAGGAGAAAGAGAGATTTGTAAAGAAAGTCAAATTCGTTACAGTGTAAGTATTGTTTTCTAAAAGGTGAAAATTTTGGTTAGCCTTAACGTTTGAAAATAAACATTCGCCTTTCTATGTGGTGAGAAATACACGCTAACTAATGGCATTAAAGTTATAGAATTCTAAAACATATTAACTACTATATTGTACACGTAATTAGTACTACTTAATGCATGGATTACAGATGGTAAAACAATGGCAAGAATTAGCAGTATTATTTTTCCTACTAACAAATATGCTAAAATTACAAGAAAAAATAAAAAGAAAAAAAAGCCCTAATATTTTTGTTTACAGGAACATCAGGGGATAAGTAATTTGCAGTTTCCAAAATGTGTGTAACAAATGCCAAATTTGAGGCTATCAAACCTAAGTCTCAGAAGAGAAAGTAAGAAGGGCCCAATGGCATTTACTATTAAGAATTGCATCCATAAAAAATATTCATCAAAAACGTGACAATTTCACTTGGAGGCACAAAATTTATTTTTCTGGACGACAGTAGTAGATCTGGGAACTGAACTTGGGTTCCAATGAAGAATGGAAAAAGTACGGCAAGGGTAGAGAGGACTAAGATGAGACATCTTGCAAAACCTAAGAAAAATATGTTTCTTGAAAGTGACTTACACACTTAGAGTTGTGGAACTCATATTTCTTGCTTGCCGCAATCAGTGCAGAAAGTGGAGGGAGTAGCACCGATGACAGAAGTCCACTTAAATGCGTTTTGTGGGAAGCGATGGTGGGATACACAAAGATTAAACAGCGGAGTGATATTTACAAAATGTAATCTATTCCTGTAACAGCAACAAAAGAGGGTCATTTTTAATCTCCAGATGATTGTTTTCTCTTGTGCCTTACCCAGGAACCTACATGAGAAAAAATTAACTCAATTCATTTTGAGTAACTCAGAAAAGAATTGACACAGTATCAATGTAAAGATAGTGTAAGCAAAGACTTGCAGAACAGTAGCAAAAAAGAACCAATTGTTTACAAGTTCACATCATAACAATGTTGCCATGCAATAGCTGAAAAATCTGCCTTGATATTCTGCCATAAGTTTCCATAAGGTCACAACAAAGAAATTTCCTCTATGAATTAAAACCACAGGTCACAAATTGAATATCTTGGGAAGGGACAAGGAGACAACAGGCACTGGTGAAACAGCTGTCAAAACTCAGGAAAGAAGTGGGAGGAAAACCATCAGAAATTAAGAAAATGGGAGAACAACAACGTAAAGCAGACACGGAGATAAACAGTAAAGAAAGACTAGCAAAATGAGAGGGGGATTTTATAAAAGAAAAAGCGGACTGAAGAGACTAAAAGACGGGGACAATAAGCAGAAGATACTCTAAGATCCCACGGAAGAAAAAAATAATGGAAAAGTATTATTACAGAATGAGCCATTCTTGAAAAGAACAAATGACTTGAAATTTCACTCTGAACAGAAACAATAATCATAGAAATTAAATGATTGGCAAATAATTACAGTTCTCTCAGAGCCTGAAGTCTTTATTACTGGCTCCTTGGCCAATAGGTTCATACCCTGAGGTTCCTTTGCATACTGCTGATCTAGTCAAAGGAAAGCATATATTTTGGTAAAATAGGAAAAGGATTTATTCAAAGCTACGTCTGAGGGGTTGGAGTGCCCACCTGCCTAGAATCCCCGTCTTACTGTGTACAGACAGGCGAGGGCAGGGGAACACAGAGGGATCACACAAACCTCCACATTGGCTTCGTCACCTCCGGCTGACTTCAGTCATCCTCTTAAGCTTGAGGGAGGGAGAGGGTCCAGCCCTAGCGCCAGCATCTGCATATTCTGTCACTTCTCTTGGGCTGAGGAGACTAGATATTAATTATGTGCTCATCAACAGGAGGAAGTCTGAAGTTGCTTTATCTCTTAAAATATATAATAATAATCTAAATTTTAAAGTTCCATCTGTTGCGCTGCTTACAAGGAAAATAGTAAATTTTACTATTGTCAGTTCATGTATAGGCAGGAGTCCTTACCTATACGTATTAACTAAATCTCAGTATTTTTCACATCACATTTGGACATCCCTCTTTCTTTCCTTAGCAAAATAATTTGCCTTTGAGAATTTTTAGTATTTTCTTCCCATAGTGGATGATGAAATGTTAACTGTAGTTTCTATAAAACACTTAATTTATAAAAAAATTTTAAATGTAACACCAAAACAACAAAATAAATACACCTGTAAATATTTAAAATACACATGTAAGAACCACAGAGTGAGAGTATTATACAAAATCATAACAAGTGAAATCATAAAGCAACATGGAAAACCAACAGTAAACATATCCATCATACATGTAAAGGAAAGGGAGTATGTATTTGAATCAATGCACCACAATGAACATGTTCATTATATATCACAACCACATACTAATCAACAAGTTGAACAAAATTAAATTAGTTTATTTCATTTCCTATAAAATAAAGAATTTTAAACTGAATTACAAAACAAAATAAAGTTCTACGTTTTACATAAAAAATAAGAAAATTCAGAAAATTTGAAAAATAAAAGAATAGCCAAAAATATAATAAGCAAATGAAAATATATAGTAAGCAGGAATTTAAATCTTAATCACAGACAAGGTTGCATAAGGCCACAAAATTGTTAAAAAGAAGAAAAATAATTTACGATAAAAGTAACACACATCTTACTATGGACAAATATGAATATCGATGTGCTTCACAATATAACACCAACATTCATAATTCAGAAATTATAAATATTCAAATTAGCAAGAAGCAAATTATTAGTCTTAATAGTTTAAATCTAAGAAATTCTAAATTAAAAGAAAATAAATATTAGAGATTAAATGCATATTGTATATATATTTATCTCTATATATCATGTATGTCTATTTTTCAGATCAATTTTACTTACAGGCATCAATGCAGAAAGTCTAGTTAATATATTAACAAATGAATTTTTGCAGCACATTGCATTATCACCAAGCTTATGGATTGTATCAAGATGTAAGTATGTTATGATTCTGAAAATTTATTTACATGCATCATCATTTCTTTCAGTTATAAAACAAAAATAAAATCAATATCTACCTTATAGGATTTTTTTCACAATGATTAACAGAGGTATTATGTATCACACTTTAAGCAACAATGCCTTGCATAGAATAAGCCTTCTGTAAAAGTTATCTGTTATGTTTATCAGCATTCAAAAGATATTAAAAAATGACTGTGCTTGTGATAGTAAAATAAATCTGGTTTTCATTTTCTTGAATAATAAGCTTCTTGTGTTGATTTAATAATATTGTGTTTTCACCTTTTGTCCCTTCTTTTCTGGTTTTTTTTTTTGGGTCCCTTATTCTTTTTGTATTATCATTAATATCCTGCTATGTAATAAAATCAATTTGCAAATTCAGAAATTACCTATGGGTGAATACTACCATTTACAAATAAATTCTAATTATACTGTAATATAAGAAAGTGTTCCTTTTTTGATAGATTTTAATTTTTGGAGCAATTTTTAAATTTTTATTTCAAATCCATTTTATTCAAATATAAAAAAGAAAAAGAAGAGGAAAAGGAAAAAAACTGCAACAAAATTTCAAAACACATCAAGCAGAGGGCAACAATGGTACTTACATTGCACATTGTCTTCCCCAAATCATTCATCCAGAGCACAAGACATCTGCATTCAACTGTCTGAACAACACTAGTACAAATCTTTCTCTTCAGCAAACTCAGAGAAATCAGTAGCATAACTATCTTAACTATTTAAATACACATATACATACATATATACATACAGTTTTTTCTTTCAACTTGTCACATAATGAAACTACAATGTTTCCACATGTGTGTCTTATTTATTTCACTAATGAGTACGTTCTCAGGGTGCATCCCATTACCTATAAAAATGTCCAGTTTATTGTTCTTTATGGCTGAGTAGTACTCCATTGTATAAAAATGCCACATCTTTTTTATCCATTCCTCAGTTGATGGGCATTTAGGTTGTTTCCATGATCTGGCTACTATAAACTGTGCTGCTATAATCACGGGTGCACATACATCGCTGTGGTATGATGTTTTTAATTCTTTTGGGAAGATACCCAGAAGGGGAATAGCTGGGTTGAATGAGACCTCCAATCCTAGTTTTCTTGAGGAAGCTCCACATTGATTTCCGCAGTGGTTGCACCAGTCTACACTCCCACCAACAGTGAAGAAGAGTTCCTTCTTCTCCATGGCCCCTCCAGCATTTGTTATTGATTGATTTCTTGATATCTTGATACTAGCCATTCTTTCTAGCATGAGGTGGAATCTCAGTGTCGTTTTAATTTGCATCTCTTGAATGATCATTGATGTTGAGCATTTTTTCACGTATTTATTTGATGTTTGTATTTCTTCATCTGAGAACTGTGTATTCATCTCAGATGCCCATTTTTAGATCAGGTCTTTAAATCTGGGAGGACTGATCTTTCTGAGTTCTTTATATGTCCTCGATAGTAATTCTTTGTATGAGAGAAAGTGTCTGGCAAACAATTTCTGCCACATTGTAGGTTATCTCTTCACTTTGTTGGTGGTTTCTCTTGCTGTGTAAAAGCTTTTCAGTAAGATGAGACCCCAGTGATTGTTTCTTTGTGATAGTTCCTGTGCAATCTGGGTTTTGTTCATAAAATCTTTGACTACACCGATGTCTTTAAGAGTTTTACCTACTCTATCTTCCAGCACATTTAATATTTCTGTTGTAATAATAAGGTCTTTGATCCATTCTGATTTTAGCTTAGTATGTGTTGAAAGATACAGGTCCAGTTTTAATCTTCAGCATGTATAGAGACAGGTTTTCCAGCACTGGTTTTTCCAGGCTATCTTTCTTCCAGTAACTGTGTTTGGCACCTTTGTCAAAGATAAGATGGTTTAATGTGTCTGCAGTTATCTCCGTATCTTCTAATCTATTCCATTGATCTTCAGGCCTGTTTTTTGGCCAGTACCACACTTTTTAAATTTTTTTTTTATCACAGTAGTTTCATAGTATAATTTCAAGTCAGGAATTGTGATGCCCCCGTCTTGTCTTCATTGCCCAGGATTTCCTTCATTGCCCAGGTCTCTTCTGGTTCCAGATGAATTTTAGGATTGCTTCGTCTAATTCTGTGAGATATGCTATTGGAATTTTGATTGGGATTGCATTGAATCTGTGTAACAGTTTTGGAAGTATGGCCATTTGCACTATATTTGTTCTTCCTACCCAAGAGCACAGGATATCTCTATTTTCTAACATCCTATTCGATCTCCTTTTTCAGAATACTGTAGTTTTCAATGTAGAGGTCTTTTACATCCTTTGTTAGATTGATTCCTAGGTATTTCATATTTTTTGGATGCTATTGTAAAAGGTATTGTTTCCCTGATCTTTCTCTCAGTGAGTTTTTTATTCGTGTACAAGAAAACTGTTGATTTTTGAGTGTTGACTTTGTAACCAGCTATGTTACTGAATTTGATTATTAATTCTAGCAGTCTTTTAGTGGAATTTTTGGGGTCTTCTAAGTAGAGCTTCATGTCATCTGCAAATAATGATAGTTTAACTTCTTCCTTTCCTATATTTATTCCTTTTATTTCTCTCTCTTATCTAATTGCTCCAGCTAAAGTTTCCAGGACTATGTTGAATAAGAGTGGAGACAATGGACAACCTTGTCTTGTTCCTGATTTAAAGTGAAAGCTTTCAGTTTTTGTCCATTTAGTATGATGTTGGCTGTTTGTTTGTCATAAATGCCTTTATGAGATTGAGATAAAGATCATCTATTCCAATTATCAGTAGCATTTTTATTATGAATGGGTGCTGTACTTTATCAAAAGCTTTTTCAGTATCTATTGAGATGATCATATGATTTTTGTCCTTGGCTCTGTTAATATGGTGTATTTACATTTATGGATTTATTTATGTTGCACCATGCCTGCATCCCTGGGATGAATCCCACTTGATCATGATGTATAATCTTTTTGACAATTTGCTGCAGTCTGCTTGCTAGTATCTTATTGAGGATTTTTGCACCAATGTTCATTACAGAGACTGGCCTGTATTTCTCTTTCTTAGTTGTGTCCTTCTCTGGTTTTGGATCAGAGTAATGCTTGCTTCCAGGAATGAATTTGGGAGTATTGCTTCCCTTTGAATTTGATTAAAGAGTTTGAGAAGTAGTGGTGTTAGGTCTTCACTAAATTTCTTGTAGAATTCAACAGTGAATTCATCAGGGCCTGGGCTTTTCTTTGTTGACAGGTTTTTAATTACAGCTTCAATTTCATTTATTGATATTAGGTTATTTAGGATTTTTTATGTCTTCTTGATTCAGCTTTGGTAATATGAATCTAGGAATCTGTCCATTTCTTCTGTATTTTCTGTCTTATTAGAATACAAGTTTTCAGATTAGGTATAGATTATCTTCTGGATTTCTGCAGGGTCTGTTGTGATTTAACCCTTTTCATTCCTAATTGAATAGATTTGAGTCTTTCCTTTCCTTTTTTTTTTTTTTTGATAGGGTTGGCTAAGGGTTTGCCAATTTTATTTAATCTTTCAAAGAACCAACTCTTTGATTCATTGATTCTTTGTAATATTTTTTTAGTTTTCAGTGTGATAATTTCTGCTGTTTTTACAATTTCCTCCCTTGTACAAGCTTTTGGTTTAGCCTGCTCTTCTTTTTCTAGAACTTTGAGGTTCAACGTTAAGTTGTTTATATGCTTTTCCTCTATTTTCCTGATATGAGTATTTGCTGCTATAAATTTCCCTCCTAAGACTGCTTTCATTGTGTCCCACAAGTTCCAGTATATTGTATTGTCATTTTCATTCAACTGTAAAAACTGTATAATTTCTTCTTTCATTTCATCTGTGACCCATTGGTTGTTCAGTAGGTTGTTAATTTCCATGTATTCATGAAGTTCTTGTGGTTTCCTTTGGAATGGGTTTCCAATTTCATTGTACTGTGGTAAGATAGCATGTATAGGATAATTTCAATTCCTTTAGATTTACTTAAGCAGGTTCTATGAGTCAGTATATGATCTATTTGGGCGAATGACCCATGTACAGCTGGGAAAAATGTGTATTCTGATGTCATGGGGTGGAACACTTTATAGACATGTACTAAATTCATTTGTTCAGAAGTTTGATTTTGTGCTAATATTTCATTATTGATTTTTTGTCTAGTTGATGTCTTTTTGTGACAGTGGGTTATTGAGGTCTCCCAATACAATTGTATTAGTGTTTATTTGATTTTTAATGCCCATTAGTAAATGTTTTATATAACTGGGTGCACTGGTACTTGTTGCATATATATTTACAATTTTTTATCTTCCACTTGGATTGTTCCCTTTATGAGGATATAGTGACCATCTTTATCTGACTCAATCAGTCTTGGCTTGAAATTCACTTTGTATGCAAATAGAATAGCTACCCCTGCTTTTTCCGACTTCCTGTTGTATATCCTTTGACTTTCAGTCTATGAATTCCTTTTTGAATTAAATGTGTTTCTTATATACAACATATTGTTGGATCTTGCTTCTTAATCCATTCTGCCAGTCTGTGTCTTTTGACTGGTGAATTGAGACCATTAACATTGAAGGCTAAAACTGATATGTATTGACTCATCCTTGTCATGTTACTTTCATGTCGTTGGCTACCCACTTTTTTTTCCTTCCCTCTAATTGTTTGCCTTTCCTGGTAATTCCTTCTGTTGGGGTTCATTGAGCTGTAGCCCTTATGATCTCTTTCTAGAATGTCCTTCAGAACATTTTGGAGTGCTCATTTGGTGATCATAAATTTCCTCAGATGTTCTTTGTCGTGGAAGTTTCTTATTTCTCTATCAATTTTGGAAGACAGTTTTGTGGGATACATCAGTCTGGATTGAAAGTTGTTTTCCTTTAGAACTTGGAGTACTTCACTCCAAACTCTCCTTGACTCCAGAGTTTGTGCTGAGAAGTCAGCTGTGATTCTGATGGATTTTCCTTTATAGGTGATTTGTTGCTTTTCCCTAACAGCTTTCAAGATTCTATTCTCGTGTTGAATTTCTGGAATCTTGACTACGATATGCCTGAATGTTGATTTTTTTGTTTTGATCATTGCTAATTGGAATTCTATATGCCTCACTTATTTGTATGTCAAATTCTTTTTCTCTACCAGGAAAGTCTTCTGTTATGATGTCTATTAATATGTTTTTAATGTTATTTTTGTTATCTCCTGCTTGTTCATTGACTCCAATTAATCTTAAGTTACTCATCTTTGTCTCATCTAGCAGCTGCTGGATTTATTTCTCATGGTCCCTTGCTAGTTTTGAGACATCTTCCTTTTCCTGGTTGCTAACTGCAAACCGTATTCAATACCTGAGATGCTGTCCTCACATTGACCTAATCTGTTTTGAATACTTTCAATGGAGTTTTATTCTCCTGGATATCTGCTTGAATTTGCTTTATGGATTCCATTTCTTTCCTATGCTGCAATTTCATAGTTTTCTTAATTTTTTTGTCTGTGTCTGCTTTAACATTGCTAACCACGGTGTGTATTTTTGTGGTAACTTTTGTAGTTACTTAAGACATCATTTCTGATTTCATTTTTTCCAGTGCCTCATTGAATTGCTTTGTTGTTTCCACTTCAGAGAGAAGTAGTGGAAGACTTTTGGATTGTCTCACCTCATTGGCCCTTGGGTTTCCCTTGGTGAACTGGATGTCTGGGGTTTCATCTTGTTTAAGTGCCTTCTCATCGCTTTTCTTTTAGTTTAATTCCTGGGTTGATGCTTGTAAGTTGCCTATGGTGGGTTGCTTTATCGGTGATATTGAGGACACTTAGGTGATGATTACTTCTCTGAGGTATCTTCCAATTGTAGCTGCTTTTTGGGTTCTGAGTCTGTTGGAAGATCTTACCTCTTCAGTTTTTTGGAGATGAGAAGCTGTTGCTTGTTTTACCTAGTCCCTAGTTCTTTGGCACTGTGCCACAGTATTTTCTGTGATCTTTAGCTAATCTCATTCATGGATTATCAAGTCCAACAGCTGTTTAGAACAATTATGCCAGTTTGCACTGTAGTGGTACCAGTAGCATCAAACACAGCCTAGAAAACAACAAACTGAGCTAACCCTTAATTTGCAATTTTTAACAGTATGAACTAGATTTGTGATTATATAACAAAATGTAAAACAATCCAGATAATGATATGTAATATGTAAGTTTGTAATGTGTCAATTTTGATGTAAGGGTTAAAATTTAAAATGGATTAAGGTGAAAATAAAGAAGTGGAAAAAGAGAAAGAGATTACAAGTAAGGTTGGAGGAATAAGATGGATCCTACCAACTTGGATGAACTGGTGCAGAAGACTAAAGGAAAAGAGGTAGAAGAGATAAAAGGAAGAACAGAACAGAACCACACCTACAAAGAGGTTAGGAACAACTCTCAGACCCATAAAATAAATGAAAGAGAAAGAAAAATAAAAAACAAACTAAATAAAACAAAACAAACAAACAAACAAACAAGAAAATTAAAAACAAAAGAAAGAAGAAACAAATAATCCACTTCCAGGATTCCCTCTGGGTTCACTATTAGACAGCCTGCGGAGACAGGGTACTGAAACATGCCTCTCTATCCTAGTAAGCCAGCAACTGCTTTATGGTGGAGTAGTAGATAACCTTAGCAGGCCTGCCCTAAGAACAGACTCATTTGGTTTGCCACAGTCTAAGCAATTTGCAGGGCCCTGTACCCAGCTAGGAGGTGATGGAGTAAGCTGACAGCAGTTGTGGTTCCAGGCTTATCCAGACCAACTCCAAAATGACTCCGAGCCAATCACTCTCTGCTGTGGGAGGACTGAGTCCTCTGCACTCAGCGCCAGTCAGTACATCCGCTACTCCACTCCACTATCATGTCTCTCTGCAGAGGCCTCTGGGGTCGCCAGCTGCCACTGTCATTGTGACAGTGCATCCTCAGCTTCTAACAGCTCCTCTAGTGCAGTGTGTCCCATCTCAGGGTGAAGGCACTGACAGCTGCCTTTTTCTTTGTTGAAGGTTTTCTTTTTACTCTCTCTGTGGGCTTCAATTCAAACTTCGGAATCTTCCTGGGTGCAAGGGACCCACTTCTTCTTGTCTTCCTCATAATGCTATATTCCAGCCTCTGGATGGTGATTCTCAGAGAGGCTGCTTTTTCTGCTACTTACTGCTCTGCCATCTTCCCAGAAATCTGGAGCAATTTTAGAATTGCAGGAAAATTCAGTAGATGGTAGAGTTCCTATATCGTCTCTCCTAACCTCACATGTGCAGCTATCTCCATCCACTATCAACCATACCCCAGCAGAATGGCACATTGGTTCACTATCATGGTTGAACCTATACCTCATTGCATGTCTACAGCTTACACTGGCGTTGAGTGCTGAAGCTGTACACGCTATGAGTGTACAATGGAATATAAAACAGCCTCCTTCTTTGTAACTTCTATGCTTCATCTATTCATCTTTCTCCCAACCTACCTCCCAACTGTGGCAACCACTCACATTTTTACTGTCTCCATATTTTTGCTGTTTTCAGATTATCAGAGTTGGAATCAGAGTGTGTAGCCTTTTCAGACTGGCTTCTTCCTTTTAGTCAAATGCATTTAAATTTCTTCTATGTCTTATATCGAACTCCGTATCTCTCTCATTATTTAACACTGAATACTATTCCATTATTTGTTAATTATCCATTAATATACTCAAGGGTATCTGGGTTACTACCAAGTTCGGGCAATTTGGAATAAAACTGCCTTAAAAATGCATGTGGTGTATGGATTAAATTCGTGACTCCTTGAATAAATACCAAGGAGTGTGATTGTTGAATCGTATGGAAATTTGTGAAACTGCTGGTCAGTCTTCCAGCGTGGCTATACCATACTATTTTGCAGATCCACACTCTTGCTAATGTGACAGTCTGCCAGGATGAAAAACCTAACTTTTTCTTATTGGCATTTGAATTTGAATGTCCCAAATTGATACTGAGTTTGAGTATTTGTCTATCAAATTTTGATTTTCTTCTTCTGTGAATTCTCTCTTAATAGTAGCCTAATTTTTATGCTTTTTTTCATATTAGGAGTTCTGTCTATATTTGTAAATCAACTATTCATAGGTTTCAAAATTCTTTATAGAAATTATTATTCAAATTTTTATTTCAATTCATTTTTGTGTTCTATTGAACAGAATGTAAGGCCTTTAAGAACAGGCACTATCAGTTTTTCTTCACTGACATCTGACTACAATTGATAGAATTCCATTTTTTTGTTTGAGACAGGGTGGCACTATGTAGTTAAGAATGGTCTTGAACTATGTAAGCCAGGTTGGCCTCCAACTCACAGAGATTTTCCTGCCTCAGCCTCATGAGTGCTGTGATTACAGGCATGCACCACCATGCCTAGTAGAATTATTTTCCTTTAGAAGTCTGCAAGTTGTTGTATTTCAACTTAATTTTATCTTTAAGGTTCTTGCTTTCCATGGGTTGTTTGAGAAATTCTTCCTAAACTCAAGGCCATATAGATATTCTCTTATAATTATTCTTTTAGATATGCATCCTTATTTTTTTATTCATACTTTCTTTTCTTCATTTTAAATTGATTTGTTTCCTCATGTTTTTAAAATAAATCAAATCCTACCTATTTTATGTAATATAAAGTAAGGTTCTATTTTGTATACCTAGAAAGAAATGTTCAAATGATTTATTTTTCCTATTTCACAAAATTTTTTTTGTCATTGAATATCTGTCCAATTCATGGAGATTGATCATATTTTCTTTCTGATGAAACAAATTCCAATATATGCATGTGTTCTTTTCTAGGCTCTCTAATCTGCTTCATATTTATATTTATAAGAGATAATGCTGCTTCAGTTATTTCAGTTTTAAAATACAAATATATAAATGTAAAAGAAAATTTCCTCTTTTATTTTCCAAATTATTTTGAATATTCATGTACAATTTCTATTCATATGAATTAAATATTCTTGCTATGATTACATTAAATATACAGTTACTTGATGTAAAATGGCATATTTTCAGTATTAATTATTCTAGTGTGTGAATCATTTATGTAAATATTTTTTGTGCCTCTTATTACTGTAGCTTTCTCCACTTAAAATGTACACATCGTTGGTAGATTTTTGTTAGGTATGTTCTTATAAAATGTAAAAGTGATGCTTTTATTGACCTTCTAATAAGTGACAGCTTATACATAGCTGAATTATGCATCTATCTTACTGTTTATGAGTAGTTCAGCAGTTGATTTCATAAATTCTTTCCAATTGTTCACACTGTTTTAAATTAATGATTGTCCTTCATCTCTAATCTTTCAATTTTAACATGGCCTTTTCCCCTTTTTTCATAGAATTTTCTTGTCTTAAATTTTAAGTAGCAATAAAAATTTCTATACTTGCCTTATTATTGATTAGGATGGGGATGTTTCTAGCATTTTGTTGTTTTAGATAATTCTATTGGAAATCATATGAAAGTTTCTAATTAAAGTGAGAGGATTTCTTTCTGTTTCTAGAGCATTATGATAAAGATATGTGCTATATTTTATCACACGTCATGTAAAATTTTGAAATTATATGAGTTTTATTTTTAATCTGTAGTATAAATTAAACTGTTTTGTGGATAAAGTCCTCTTTAAATAATACATTTTGGTTTTAATTTGCTAATACTTCATTTGCTGTTTTATTTCTATTTTTAATAGTGAAATTTGGTATAAGTTTATCTGTTTGAGCTGTTTTTATTTGATTTTATTTAGATTAAGATTTTCTATTCTTCAGGAGGCTGAGGCAGGAGGATCGCTGCAAGTTTGAGGCCAACCTGGGCTACATAATGAATTCAAGCCCAGCCTGAACAACATAGTGAGATCCTATCTCAAAAAAAAAAAAAATTCTATTCTTTCAAAACAGATTGGGTGTTTTTTTCACATTTTCTGTACCTTAGAAAAAATAAGTTTATTAAATCAGCGTGTTATTTTGTATTTTTTTATTGCAAAGTTTCTTTTGACTTTCTGTCAGCATTTGCTTTATATATTTCAAAGATGATGGACACAAATACATCTCCTTTATTTTTTTTTCTTTTAGCTATAGGGAATTTCCTTCTTAGGGTTTCCAAACATCCTTTTTTCTGCTTGAGTCTACCCTTTTTAATAGCAAACTGTTACTAGCTTCATTTTTATGTTTTGGTTAGCATATTTAATACATGGGTATATTTTGAATTTTCTAGGTGCGTCACATCTGTCTAATAAGTGATACATGCTACAAAAGTTACGTTAGACACATGAGATTGATTTCATTCTCATAAAGTATGCTACTTTTGGACCATCATATTTTGCTCCTGATACTAGTTGTATCAGTTCTTTCTATTATTTCCTTGTTGAATTATTCACCTTCTGTTCCTTTTTTGACAAATTTACATTCCTATTTATTTTTCTTGAAATCATACACAAATATTTGTCATAATTAGTTCAGATTTATATGATTACATCAAACACAAAACCTAATTATTGCTATAGCCTATTTTTTAGAAAGACAATAACGTGACTTCCTCTAAAATGTCTCCTGTTCCTTACCTTGTTTCTTAGTCCATCACATTTTCATATAGGTTGTTCTGGACTGCAAATTAGCTTTTAAATTATTACTAACATTTTAAATAATTACTTTTAAGTTTCATTAAACTTTACTCATTTCTTTCTTCAAAATTTCATTACATTTTTCACTTTAAGGATGTGGCTGGTGAAACCTGTTGGCATTTATCTAAAGAGTTATGTAGATATTTATTAAATAAAATAGACCTTCCTTTCTAGAAGAATCATTATTTCAGCTTTGCTCTTAAATTATGGAGAAATAACTCATTATAATTTGTAATTCTAGGTTCACTTCCATAGTTCTTCAGAATGCTAAGGTTATTGATCTATTTATGCCTTGTTTCAAATATTTCTCAAATTTGTTAAATGTTAATCTAATTCTTAGACAGTTTCTCTTTTTTCTTGTTCACTTTTTAGAAATATACCTGTATTTTTCCTCCTCAGAAGTGTAACTAATGTTTTACACTATTTGACATTTGTCCAGTTTTTTCCATCTAAAGCTAATTAATTTTTTGGTTCTAGAAAAACATTACTGATAGCTTTTGCAAACACACTAGCTCCTGGTGAGATGTCAAATAGATATAAGGAAAGATTGAAAATAGTGTGTCTGGTCATACAATCCTTGCAGGCCTATATGTGAGGCTCATTCTATACCTGACCCACAATCCTTGTGAGTTATTCATACTCATGATTGAAGATATTCTTTCACATGTATAAAGAAATAGATTGTGCTCTTCTAGTCTACCAAAATTGCTTTATACAAACATGAAATTGATAATATGAATTTGGGTGTGGGCCATCTGGAAGGCTGCAACAAGTTTACATTTTCCGGCCAATCCCAGGCAACTTAGTGGTTCACACACACACACACACACACACACACACTATATATATATATATATATATATATATATATATATATATATATATACGTAAACACACACACATGATTTAGAGATGTACCTCAGCCTGAAGGCTCTGGAGTCAAAAAATTAAAAAAGATTGATGATGCACACCTAGTTTCATTATTGGGCTCTCGAGTTTCAATTACCATAACTAGTTGCTTAGTGAGATATTCTTATGTGACAAGTTCCAACAAATCTTCAGTCCCTGAAGATATCACAAGATTTCCTTAAGCAGAGACAGGTCCCTATGAATCACTGCTTGAGAGAAGCATTACGTGCTCAGGATTTAGAAGATCATATCTGATTCCTCTAGATTCTACCTCACACATATTTATCTTATTGTTTCCACCCTAGGTCCTTTTGATGTAACTTTGGGTAGAATTGGCCTGAAATTCTCAAATAAAACTCATGTGATAGTGAAATTCCCCTAGACACTAATGTTGAAATATTTGCAACTAGCTTTTTAAAAATTTTTTTTCAAGAATTGTTTTTTATCATCATCAATTGAAAAGACTTCTTATTTTTCTAGTGTTTGATTTTTTTCTGTGAATATATCTGGCCTTCTATTTATCATATTAAAAAACATTTTTTGGTGACATCAATAGTTGTATTTCTGTTTATCTTAACTTGTTTTTTTTTTCCAAAAGCTTGGTTGTTTGAAGGATTGCCTCAATTTATGGTTTCTTGTTTTGTTACATAAACTACAATTCTTTAATAAATAGAATTGCTTATTTATCTCTATGTGGACAGGATATATTATTATTTAATGATGATACTATCTTTTCCACAAGAATAAATCCTTGTGTTGCAAGTATTCCTTTTATTTTTGCTATTCTCTTATGTTTGTGTTTTCATCTTTCGTGGGAAAAAAACTGTATGTTTATTTGGTATTACTTAACAATAACGTGTCAGAGAGAAGTGGTGATTTTGCAGTCCTGTCACCCTTACTGCTTAGTGTGGCAGAGTTTCAGCCATGGCTTTGGCAGGAGGAAGTGGGGAAGAAATAGTGGAAGAGATATGCATCTCCATATTCAGGTTTGAGTGGCTTTAGCCATCATTGCCATGCATTTAGCAATGTGTTACCAGGAAAGTTGACAAAATTGGTCCTTGTTTATTTTGTTTCTGCTTTTCTTAATCTGCATTTCTCATTTGTGCATTTCTCATTTTCTTTGTTTACATGAGGCCTTACAGAATTGTGAAGCAGAGATTAATTTATGTTTATTTAGATTGCTGTGGATGTTTATTTAGATTGCTGTGGATCCTGAGAACTATGTTGAGATTTTTTCAAATGATGACCCTATGGAATCTTATTCTCCAGTCTCTTCTTTAATATTTTCCCACTATTTTGCTTCTTTTTTTTTTTGAGTTGTCACCTCAGACCTCTGTGATGTTAAATAGTTACCACTAATTGTTTCTGACAGATATCCTCCAGAGAGAATTCTCTCCACTGAATGCACTGTATTACCGAGTTGGGCCAAACAAATGAAGGCTCTGTGATGACAACATTTTGAGACAGCCATTATACTAGTCAAATAATGAAAATTTTCTAGGCATGGGGTCCTTTATGGGAATCATACTCAGTGCATGTTTTTCAGTGGTTGGTAACATCGTGTTTTATATCTGGCATAATTATAAGGTTTTGGTTCCAAGACTGTTGCAAAGCTGGAGAAGAGAAAATCAGAACAGTCCATAATAAAATACTACAACACTGTCTTTGAACAGATAACTTGTTTTTCTTGAGTAAATTTTTCTCTTGCTACACTGCTTACTGCTATCTTCCAAACAGATGATCAGACCACTGGCCCTAGACTTGAAATGTCAGTGAAACACCAAAGCACCACAGGCATCCACTTGCATTTCACCTTGTTAGCTATCATCACAGCCTGTGTTGCTCCGGATAAGCCAGATTCTTAAGGTGGGAGCAGGGATTGAATTGTTACTTTCGTTTGCCAGCCCTCGGGCCAGAAGGGGATGGGGTCTGGGTGTTCCAGTCTGGCTGCGGCCTACGCGTGGCACTGGTTCCCAGACTGGGCTTGCTTCCTGGTGTGGCCTTGTTCTGTCTTGAAGTGTCAAATTTCTAATCAGAAAGTAATTTGCAGTTTGAAACAAAAGCCATAAAGTATTTAGACTTTTAAGGATACTTTGTGCTTATTCAGCTATAAATATAAAAATTAAACTATGTGTATCATCTTATCCTGCATTCTCTGGAGGAACAGAACAAATATGTATAATTACAACAATTAAGAGAGAGCATTTATCAGATTGGCTTACAGGGCCAGTGACTGGATAGTTCCACAATATCCATTTGTATGCTGGAGAACCGGAGAAACTAGGAGCTACTCTGTCCAAGAAGTTGGAAGTTTCAGAACAAGAGATACCAGGAATGCATCCCCAGTCTGAAGCTCAAAGAATGGAAGCTCCCTGTGGAGTTGCTGGAATGTGTTCACATTAGAAGGCTGGAGGAGCTTCAATCTGATGTTCACAGATTATTGAAGTAGCAAATGACACATATGTTCCAGAAGAACTGAACTTGGAAGAACAGGCTAACTTCCTCTTTGTTCTGCTTTACTTTTGCTTCTTGCAGACCTGTACCCTACAGGAAAATGCCACACATCTTTAGGACGAGTCATAGACATACTCAGACTCACCCGCAGGTGCTTTACAAATTTCTTAGGTGATTCCTAACTCAGTGAAAATGACAACCAAGATCAACTGTTGCAAATCCATGTCATAAATTTGACAACCAAATAAAATCAACAATAAAATTATATTTCTACCTGATATGATATAACTAGGCTGCATACAAGAAAAATATACTAAGTACTTCCCAGAAAAGGAGACAAATTTGAAGGAGTGATGCTAACTTTTCTTCTAACATCTTTATATTCTCCTTATAATGTTTCTGAAATATTATAATATAGATTTAACAGATAATCACTGATATTAAGTCAATCAATATTATGTTACATGATAAATGGAGAGGAAAGAAAACAAAGATATCTGCTTAATAGATGTGTATATATGCACAGACATATATTTAACCAAATAGGAAAGAAACTCTTATAACGGTTACAATCCTCATTTCTGTAACTAGTCAAATGCTCATAGTTGGTATTTATAACTATTTTTCCTAACTAATCTGCATTCTCTCTGCCTTCAGTAAGCATTCCAGCAGGTCTTAATTCTTTACCTGGAGGAATAACTCACAGCTTTCTTCCTGAAGCATCTGAGCTATTTGTCATCCTATGTAGGTCAAGTTGTATTTTCCTACTTAATAATTGAGCATGGTTGTACTAAAAGATACCCAAAGGAATCCTCTACATTCCAGACATATACTTTTGTATCTTCATTGTGAAGTAGTGGTACAACATCCCCTTTGTAGTTTGGATCTATCACCACCACCTCAATTTTATAACTCCCTTCTTAGTCTATTGACTCAGAAGCAGGAGGAACCTAAATTGACCAAGGGAAATACTAACTTCATTGTTGTGTCTCCTGGTGAAATCAATTCATTCCCTGAATGGATGGGCTAGTAGAATGCAAAGATCAGGAAGCAAAAGTTTTGCCAATGGATTACTATGGCTACTGGTGAGTGGTATCGTTCCTGTTTCCACTGCTGAGTCCTGGATCCATGAATCTTGATTATGAGAGAAACAATACTGTGTATTGAATACTGAATCAGAGTATTTACAGCCTTATGAAAAACCTTGCCCCAGATTTGCAAATTATCATGACTTATTTAGGTCTGCACCTGCAATCTTCTATAGGCCACTGAATCAAGCCCGCTGCTGCAGGATGGTGGGGAAAATGGTAACATCAGTGAATTCATGAGCATGAACACATCACTACATCTCTTTAGCTATGAAATATGTTCCTTGATCAGAAGCAATGTTGTGTGGAATATCATAATGTATAAGACTCTAAGTCCATCAAAGGTATTTTTGGCAGAGCATTAAGTGCAAGCAAAGCAAATCCATACCCAGAAAAAAACAGAGTATGATAAACATGCTTCCCCTTCTGTCTTAGTTACTTTTCACTCATTGCTGAGACAAAATACCTGAGGCCCAAACTTAGGGAAAGAAAGTTTTATTTCTTACAGTTCTTGGGAGTTTCAGTCCATACTTAGTTGGCTCCAAGGCAGCACGGCATGGCGGAGCAGCCATTCACGTTGGCCACCAAACAGCAAGGTGAACCAGCCAGAGAGAGAAAAAAGCAAAGACATGTCTTTCTCTCGCCCTTACACTATAAATCGGCTCCACCCCTGAGCAGGTGCATCCCTCACATTGCCAATCCCAGCACTAGACAACAAACCAATCACTAATGCCATACTCGGCCCCCTCCAATATTACATGAGGCTTTGTTGTGGACTATCCAACCGATCACACTATAACACCTTCCATGATGGAAATAATTCAATGTAATCAACCTGCCACCATGTCTATGTTTGATTCAGTGCCAGGGAATGGCACTGTATTGAGGACTTGGTTTTGCTTTCTGCTGCTGGAAGACTGGACATTCTGCAATAACTGTAATCAGATTAGCCTTGATGAATGGAAGTCTGAGTTGCTTAGCCCATGAATAACCTTTCACCCTGCCACCATGACCACTTTGTTCATAATTTCATTGGGCAATAACAAGATTGTAGAAGAAATGGGACATCTTACCACTTGATTATAAAAGTTCTCTGTTGAGATCATATTTTGGTGAGCAAGTATCTCCACAGTCTTTTCTCACTTAGAGAAGTCTATCAGCATATCTCTTCCAAAACTATCTTTGCCATCAAATTTTCATTTATTCTTCCAAGCCTGTAACCTTTCAGCCAAATAATACCCATAGCCCACAAATCAGTATATAGTCACATGTCTGCCCATTGTACAACCAGCTGCACTGCTCAAAGTTCTTTTCACCATGAAGGTTTCCCTTAATCATTGTCCTTAAGGTGTTTCCCAGAATGGCTTGTAATGCTATGGCTGTATACTTTCAGCTGGTTTCTATGAAAGGCACAGATTCATCTATAAGCCAAGCCCTAGTCTTATCTTCTTGTCAGTTGGTTGTAGGTTATACCTCATGAGGTCATGAATGCATGCTGAGGGACCGAAGGTAACATATTGGTTGTAGGAACCATGGTATTTGAACCACTTATTTCTGCAACTTATGCCATCAAGACTGGCATATATATATATATACTTGCATTTGATGAAGTATTTCTCCTGTGCACTTCCATTTTTATGGTTTGTTGGATCAGATAATACCCAGTTCATGGCAACTTGGTGGCCTATGGTCAAGAGATCTGTAGAGAGCAGCAAAGCTTCACAGCTGCCGCCCCGCCTCTCTGGCCTGTGGGCATCTGGTGCGTCAGCCTACATTTCCCATGATCCTCCCTTGTCCCGCCAGGAAATGACGGCCTGTCCACGCCCCCATACGATGACAGCTTCCACTCCCGTTTCTATATAAACCTTGAACATTCCCACAATAAACGAAGACTTGATCGGATACTCGTCTTCCTTTCTCTCTCCTCTTGCCCTGCCCCCATCCCCCATCCCGTCTCTCCTCCAGGCGAAACCCACGGACTGATCCACAGGCCGGATCAGAGATCAATTTTCAGTACAGAGCTGTAACAGGCCAAAAGCGATCTCTTAAAGAGGGAGAAGTTATCTGCAAATGATAAAAGGACCTTCTTGCCAAACCCTAAGGGCCTGCACTGTGATTCACCTATGAGACCCTGTGAAAGGCTGTAAATAGTATCCCTATCTGCTGCTGAAATCTTAGGTACCACTGTCTGCTGGATCATGTGGTTCAAGCAGTAAAGCTGCCTGCCCAGCAGCCTGGACCTTTTACACATCTTTCTTTTATTTTAGGCTTCATTCAAAACTAGCATCTTTCTGAGTCATTCATTAAATGCACTGACACGACATACCCCAGTGAGGAACATGTTGCCTCCACAATCCAAATAGGCCCACTAAGCATTGTGTCTCTTCCCTGGTCATAAAAGGGGCCAGATGCAAGAATTTATTCTTCATTTTAGAAATGCTTTCTCTGCAATTCCTACATCAATGAATTCCTAGAAATCTCACCGAGGTAGAAAGTCCTTGAATTTTACTTGGATTCCCCATCCTCTGACATACAAATGATTTATCAACAAGTCTATAGTGCTGCTATTTCTCATTTACTCAGTCCAAATAGAAAAATGTCATCAATGCAATGGACCAATGTAATAACCCTGGGGAAGAGAAAGGCAGTGAAGATTCCTAGAAACTAAGTTATGACACAGAGGACTAGAGAGTTGACAAATCCTTAGTTAGGATGGTGACAGTCTATACATAGGTGACCTGGCCAGCTAAAACAAATTGCTTCTCTGGGTCTTATAGTGAGGTATGAAGAAAAAAGCATTTGTCAAATAAATATCTGTATACCAGGTATGAGATATTTTGCTTCCAAAGAAACCACATGTTAGAAAACAACAGTAATTACACTCACCACTTGATTAAGATTATGGTAGTTGACCGTCATTTTCTAGGATTCTTCTGTTCTTCTGCACTGGCCAGATAGGAGTAAATGGAAGTGGGGTGAGGACCATCACCCATGCACTCTGTGAGTCCTGGATGGTGGCACTAATCTCTGTAATTGCTCTAGGGATGCAATATTGTTTTGATTTACTATTTTTCCAGGTAGAGACAGCAATGGCTTCCATTTGACCTTTTCCACCATAAAGCCCTTACTCTACAGGTTAAATAACCAATGTGGAGAGTCTTCCAAGTGCTATGTACATCTATTGTGATTATGCATTCTGGAAATATCACAAGATGGGTTTAGAGACTCACTGTGAATTGGATCTTAGCTATAATTCCATCGATCAGGTAAACTCCATAGATCCATACTCTGATCAGAAGGCCACGATAATGCTTTGGATCTCCTGGAATTAAAGTCATTTTAGAATTAGTTTCCTGTAGTACTTAAAACGTGTGAATATTTCCTTTTTGTCAGTGTACAGTTAAATTATATGAAGGATCTCTGCTTAATGAGTTCATATTAATAGATTCAACCTTGTCCAATTTAATGCTTCTTCCACCATTATTCCATGTCCTTAAAATCAATTCCCATATCTAATCCCCAGATCTCTGCTATGATAAGAAAGTTCATGAAGTTTTTTGTAGTACAGTACATCTCCATATGGGTCAAACTAAAATGCCTCACCTTCAGGTGCCTGCTGAGACTTGAGCTTCATGGTTGGTTTAGAGGCAAAAGTGGGTGTGGATGTGGGTTGTGGAGAGCATCGATATTGTTTTGCTTGGCAGCTTGTCAGGAAATGTAATTACTGTTTAAATAGGCAATGTGGGATTGTTTTACTCAGGCAGAGGTGGAGAGGCCAATGCCACAGAGGGTGGAGGTGGGTATATCCGTTGCCATTGAGTGTACTGAGGCTACTCCCTCTAGCAAAATAGAGGGGAAAAAAAAGTTCAGCAGAATTTAAGAGTTCAGTGTCCCCAGCCTCATCAAGGTCCTCTCACACATTTCCATCCCAATTTATAGGATCCCATTATTTTTCAGTCAGAGTCCTCATTTAACTGCAGACACCCTTCAAGGCTGAAAATTAAACTTGTGCTATAATTCAGCCAATCAAATGATGAGAGCTTGCAGTTGATTTTTAGCAACTTCAGCCCTATAGGGGAGAAACTTCTCCTTCAGGGCACATTTAGAAGATTTTAGCTTATTTATGCACATCTGGAGCTGGGAAATTAAATCCCTGAGCTCATTCTTTCACTTTATCACTTTGTCCAGCAATGCCGGTATCAAGCAGCCATCATCATCATCTACTCCAATTTTCCAAAAATGTTTAAAAGTATCCCTTGTCTGTCACAAATAGTGAATTAGAAATATCAAATGCCTTTACATTGTATAATTCTTTAAACAATTTATTCCAAGAATGGCTATTAGTGCTATCTATATGATCAGATGATAAGTTTTTAGCAATTTTAAAGTGTAATCACTGTAGACAGTCAATGACATAAACCACAAAACCAGTTAAGGAAATTCACTCTTGCAATTCTGTTTCTCTGTGACTACTGCTGGAGTGTGTGTGTGTGTGTGTGTGTGTGTGTGTGTGTGTGTATTAGATTGGCTAACAGAGTCAGAAGTGGGATAGTCCCACAATGGCAGAACAAGAGGTACCAGCTATTCATTCCAGTCTGATGCTGAAAGATTGGAAACCCTCTGAATTACTGCTGGTGTGAGTCTATGTAGCTCCCCACCTATAGGGTTGTGCCACCACATTCAAGACACCATTTGCCACTAATTTTGCTGACTCATTCACCTATTATTTTGGAAAAAAACCCTCATAAACACACTCAGACAAACCCAAAGGTGTGCTTTACTGATTTCCAGGTGTCTCTCAACCCACCCAAATTGACATTCAAGAATAACCTGTCAAATACAGTCTACTACCTATTATACCAGACTGTTATATCCCTATATTTTACTTACATTGTTTGCATCTTACATCACCATAAGAACATTTAAGTCTGAATCTTGTCTGATATTATAGAAAATGGAATGCATGCATTCTAATAGTACACTTAATCACTCTTAGAAACAGTACATAAGCCGGGCGTGGTGGCGCACGCCTTTAATCCCAGCACTCGGGAGGCTGAGGTAGGCGGAGCGTTGTGGGTTCGAGGCCGGCTTGGGCTACAACGCGAGCGCAAGGCCGGCCTGAGCTACATAGTGCGACCCTGCCTCGAAAAACCAGGGCCGGGAGTTTGGCTCAGTGCCTCAAGCGCCTGCCCTGGCAGGTGCGA
>RJWM01003855.1:0-65116 GCA_004363535.1 Dasyprocta punctata | reverse complement strand
TGTTTTGCTCACAGCTTCATTTCACTGCAAATCACTACCTTTCTAAAATTATTAAATATGTGGCTTCTCATGACAACATGAAAACTCCAGAAGGAAAAATGTAATATTTTTAATACTTTCATCCCTAATAAATAGCTGAGAAGATACTCTTAAAATACTTGCAGAATGAAACAATAAATAAATATAAAAATTAATCCATTTTTTTGCAAAACTTAATGATTTTAAAGTTATGAAGCCAGTGTTTAAAAACACAAATCATTTTTTCTCATAAAACTCCACATTTTTCTGTAACAATTATAGCAGAGTGGCAGATAAGTAAACATTATCATTCATAAGGATGGAATTTGTAGAAGTGAGAATTGAGGTTGCAGATGAAGGTGATGATGATGACCTCATGTTATGTTCTCATATCCATAACCATTATTTTGTGGTTTTGACAGAGTAAAATGAGAAATCCACAGGAAAAGTATTTTCAATAAACATATATCTTTCAAGTCAAAGATAGAGCATCACTACAAAAGGAAAGTAGGTACAAATTGAAGACTGTACAGGGAAATTAAATTAAGTCACCTCCAAAGGCTCTTCTAAATCATAAATGTTTGCTTTGTGTCTCCATATTAACCAAAGAATTAGTTGAACTTCAATCTGTATTTAGTAAAGAATTTTTCAGGTAACTGAAATTTGTAGGATGTAGGAAACAAAGAGAGTGGAATAATGAATTATGTCCTTCCATATCATGTCCAAATTTGATAATTTAATAATCACCTTTGAAGCTAAGTTTAAAAGAAGTTAAGAAAAACTGATGGTGGAGATGGAGTGTAGAGATTAAAAATACTTCAGGAGAGTGTTAGGTTGGCTTTATCATATTAGGGAAATAGCAGTCCTTCTGTACTTTCGCACAAATGCTTGGTCAACATCAGTTCAGATTTGTAGACTTAAGCTCTAACAGAAACATTAAAACACAGCAGCATGAGGTCATTGTTTGCTGATCTTCCTTCATATTACCAGCCTTCCACTAAAACTCTAGCACTCTCTTTTTCATTCTTTATTCATATGCAATCAAGCTGGCATTGAGGAAATACTCTTGTCTTTCAATTTTCTTTACAGCTGAGTAACTACTCTTTCTAAGAGAGAACAATAGCCAAGGGAAAGGTTCCATTTATCCTGCTCTTTTATTGACTTCTCACCACAGAAGTAGAAGGAATACCTCTGAGCAGTGAAAGCGATGTTTGTATGGGCTTAGCAGGTGTAGGATTCAGCCGACTCTGGGGAGGTCTACTTGCACATGACACATGTTGTTTGTTGTCTTTTATGGAAAGTGTTAAAAATCGTTCAACTGCTTCAGTCAGATAGAAGAAAAGTAACAGGCACATAATTGCAATTTTGGAATCTAATTAATGTTTTCTAATAGATTTACCAGGATTAAAATAGTGTTTTAAGTCTTTGTGGACTGAAATCTAAATAGTGAATACCAGTAGCTAACCTCCGCGAGTTGGAAAAAGTGAGGTTCAGAGAGATCAAACTCTGCTTAAGGCTGTATAGCTTATAAATGGTGACTTAGAGTCTAATATATAGATCTCTTTTGACTTCGTGCTTTCATATACTCATGGTAATACCTCTACCCTGGATATTTACCCAAGGCCTATCCCTCAAAAGAAAATTGGAGAGTTTGTGCCATCTGATGTGTGCCTTTATATAATTATACTCCATAAATGTACAAGTAGGAGCAAATATTTGGCCAACTTTGAATTTGTTCAATTTAAACTATTATAGAAATAATGCAGCACAGTAACAGGAACTCACCATTTACTGGTCTTCCTTCATATTACCAGTGTTACGTTAAGCCTTACCTACTAACTTCTTTAGTCTTTAGCAGTATACAGTGAAGTTGACATTGAAGATATTGCAATTATTATAGACAGCTAAGTTAGATAGAAATTAATAGGCAGTCAGGCAGGCTTTGGGCCCTTGAGGGAGTCAGTGCAGATGATAAAAACACATCAGAACTGGAGTGCCGGGCCTTAAGATGGAGACACAAAAGCCAGGACTCAAGCCTCCATGAGATAAACAGCAACTTGAGACACCACCTGGTTCAGTAAGTCCAGACAGGACTAAGACAAAAAATGATGTATGGCCAAAAGCTGACCATAAGTCATTTACTCATCTATGAATACAAAATGGCTAAATTTTTATTATTGTCAGTATATGTTTATAATACAGAACAGTTATATTCACATAGAGAATTGGTACATATATGTAATGCATCTTGATCATTTTCAATTGAAAGGTACAGACTACATCAAAAAACAAGACTCAATTTAGACAAATTTTTCTATTTTAAGAAAAAATATAAATAAAAATAAAACAGAGTTTTGAAACAGGCTAATAGAAGAGTAACAATAATTACTAGATCGTGTGTTTTTATCTTCATAGTAGTCACTCAGAGTACAAGACATAGGCATGAAATATTGTCCAAACAATATTAACAAAGACAAAAAATAAAAAAAAAGAAAATACTGTTTTATAAGCCACCCAGTTTACAGTATATGATTATGGAAGCCTGAACATACTAAGATAATTTATTTTTACCCAATTTTTTGTCTGGTTAACTTTTCTTCAACTGGTACCTTTTGGGATAGCTGTTACCTCTGTTTTGTAAATACTTCTGACTCATTGTATTCTGGGTCCATATAGAATTGCATTTTTCTATCTTCTTTGAAGTTAGACCACAGCCAGGAGACTTTATTTGGCCAATGAAAACAGCCATGGATTACCTCATTCCTTTTCCTAACTGGGATGAACACAAACATACATTACCTGACATACAATTGTCTAAGGTTTTTGACTGACCCTAATGAACATAATCTTCTTATTTAGCATTCACTGATTGAGAAATAGACCTATGATTTCTAGGGTTATTTTTTACTACAGCATGTCCTGACCTGTTCTGACTGATATAATTTCTAAATCATAAAAAATAAAATAAAAATGTAAACCTAAAAAAAAAAAGCCTTAGTTACATTACCTCTAAGACGCACACCCAAACAGCATTCACCATGTTTTTCATCACACCTTATAGAGATACTCATGAAAGAGAACTTCAAAACTGCTTTGAAAGTGGTAGGGCACAAGTGTTTTTGAAGCAAGGGGGAGTATTTTGAGGGGGATTAATAGCAGTTATTTTAAATTTAAACTTTCACTATGCATGTTAACACACCATATATGACTTTTATCATAGTTCTATACCTATGTTGATTAGAGGTTTTTTTTTTTTATCACAAAGGAGTATTGGATTTTGCCAAAGACTTTTCCTGTATGCATTAAAGTGGTGTAGTAAATTTTGCATTTCCTTCTACTTATGTGGTATATTGCATTTATTGATTTATGGATGTTGAGTCATTCTTGCATCCCTAGGGTGAAGCCAACCTGGTCATGGTGTATAATTTTTTTTTAAGAATTTGATGAATTGCGTTTGTCAGTATTGTGTTGAAGATTTTAGCACATATATATTCATGAAGGATATAGGCTTGAAGTGTTGTTCCTCTTTCTTTCTTTCTCTCTTTCTTTTTTTCTTTCTTTCTTTTTTCTTTCTTTCTCTCTTCCTTCCTTCCTTCCCTCCCTCCCTCCCTTCCTCCTTCCTTCCTTCCTTCCTTCCTTCCTTCCTTTCTTTCTTTTTTTTACTGAATTCATGTCTGGTTTTTGCTTCAGGGTAAAATTAGCTTCATTAAATGATTTTAGAAGCACTTACTGCATTATCACCCCTTGTCAAGATACAATAGAGGACTTTCAAAACTTCTTAAAAAAATGGTTTCTTTGCCTTTCAGTTCATGGAAATGTTAAGCAGTACTGATGTTTGCTCTTTTCTAAAGTTCTGGTAAAATTTAGCAGTGAATCTTTCATTTCTTAATTGGTAGAGTTTTAATTATTGCACCAATTTTATTCCTTGTTAATGATCTCTTCAGGTTTTTCTTTTTATGGTTTCTTGGATCAATTTCGGTAAGTCATTTGGTCTAAGAATTCATCAATTTCTTTCTGATTCTCCAATTCATTGAAATATATTTTCAATACAGTTTGTAATAATTCTATGTATTTCAGTGATGTCAGTTTTAATTTTGCCTTTTTTATTTCTAACTTCATTGAGTTGAGTTTTTTCTGTTTTAGTAGAGTTGGTTAAGGGTTTATCAAACTTCTTTATCCTTTTAAAAAAACCAACTCTTTGATTCATTGATACTTTGTAATTTTTGCTTCAGTATTATTGATATCAGCTATAAACTTAATGTTTTCTAGCTTTCTACATGCTTTAAGTTTGAACTGTTCTTATTTTCTTTGATTTTGAGATGTATCATTAGATTATTTTATATTGCTTTGTTTCTGAAAGGTAGGAATTCTCTTTCAAAATAGCTTTCATTGTGACCTACAGATTTTGATACACTGTAATTACACTGGCATTTAACTCTAGGAATGTTTAAATTTCCACTCTGGTTTCTTTTGTGAGCCATTGTTCATTCAAAAGTGCATCATTCAAACTCTTTGAATTTGTGTAGTTTCTGTGGATTCTTTGGCTGGCGATTTCTTGTTTCACTCAATGATTGGTAGGATGCATTGCAAGAAGTTATTTCAATTCTTTATGTTCCCTGTGGCATGCTTTCTGGTTTAAAATGATCATTTTGCATAATTTTCATGGGTTGCTGAAAGCAATATGATGCTATTTTTCATTAATTTGTTTGTGGTATATTTTTCTCTGGTATTTTTCTATGGTTGACCTGTTTGTGACAGTGGGGTACTGAAATTCCCTACTAACTGTTGGTGTCTATTCACCCTTTAAAGTCAAGTAGTTTTTGTTTCATGAAATTTCATTCATTGCTATTCAGAGCATAAAAATTCATAGTTGCTATCTCTTATTGGTAAATTGTTTCCTTTGCTAATATGTAATTGTACAAGTTTTCATTTGAAGTCAGTTTGGTCAGAAAATGTAATAGCTACATTTGCTTGCTTTCAAAGTCAAGCCATTTGGTGTACTATTTTCTATCCTTTAAATTTCAGTCTTTGATTTTAGAATCATGTGCATCTCCTGAAGATAGCATTTAGTTGCCGCTTTTTTTGATGCAGGCTGTGTCTTTTTATTAGAGTTAAAACCATTTACATTGAGTGTTACTGAAAGGTATATAATGATTCCTATTATTTTGTTTTTTCCAATTCTTAGTTCCTTTCTGATTTCCTTCCTTTTAAATACTCTCATACTTAGATTTACTGGAGCCTTGGATGTTGTTATCTTTCTTTTCTCTAGGATTGCTTAAACTACTTTAAGTATTTTTTTTCAGAACTGGTATAGTGATTATGAATTTTTTCATCTTTATTATTGAAAATCTTGATTTCCCTATCAATTTTGTAGGATTTTTTTCAGAATACAGTAAACTGCGTTATCATTTGTATTTATTTATTTGTTTTTGTGAGATAATATCTCACTGTTTAGTTCAGGCTGAGCTTGAAATCATTACATAGTCCAGGTTGGTCTAGAACTTGTGGCGATCTTGAGTGCTGGGATTAGAGGCATGCACCACCATGTCTAGCAGGGCAATTGTTATCTTTTAATGCTTGAAAAACTCTAATCCAATTTTTCAGACCTTAAGTTTTATGTTGAGAAATTTGCTACTATTCTGATGGATCTTTCCTTGTAAGTAATTTGGTAGTTTTAACAGTTTTTTGTATTGTCTTTTTTTTCTGAATTCTGGGATTTTGATTATAATGTGTATGGAGAGGTTCATGTCTGGTTGAAATTCAGATTGCCTCCTTTAACTGACTACCCATCTTGTTCTCTAGATTTGGGAAAATTTATTAGGTAATTTTAGTAAATGAAATTTTTATGCCATTAGTCTCTAGCTCTATCCCTTCCTCAAATTGAATGACCTTCAGGTTTGCTTCCTTAGGTTCATCTAGGAACTCTTAAATCATCTTTTGATTATTATTTGTTGTTCATGCATTATTACATAGTAAATGTTCTGCATAAAGTTTATCAAGTTTTTTCAAGTCCAGACTTTCTTTCTTTCTTTCTTTCTTTCTTTCTTTCTTTCTTTCTTTCTTTCTTTCTTTTCTTTCTTTCTTTCTTTCTTTCGTCATCTTTTTGAGACAGGGTCTTACTATGTATTTCAGGCTGCTCTTGAGTTCACTTTGTAGGCCAGACTGGTCTCAAACTTGCAATGACCCTCCAGCCTCAGCTTCCCAAGTGCTGTGATTATAGGCATGCAACACCACACCTGGCTTAAATTCAGAGTTTCCATCTTCTGTCTGATTTTGTCTCTTGATGAAGCTTTCAATTGTTTTTCCTTTCCAAGATTTCTATATGATTTCTTTCCATAATCTCTGATTCTTTATAGAAGTGGTCTTGCACATCCTGAGTTATTTTTTAATACTTTCAGTTGTATATTTGTATGTTAAATTTATTGATCATTTTAGTTACTGATTCATTAAACTGCTTATTTGCTTCTCTTTGATCTCTTCAATCATATTAACTATTTTTTTTTTTTTTTTTTAGTTCTGTGAAATGGTATCTACTTGAGTGTTTACAAAGTCAGATTTTCGAGATTTGCAAAACTTTGGATGCATCTTGTTGCCTTGTTTTCTTTCGATTTTTGTGTTTTTGTTTTGAAATTTGTAGATCAATTGAGTTTCAAAGTTCTATCACTGTAATAGAGATCTTTTCACTTAATGGGTTTCTTTCTCTGATGTGTCTGACTTTCCATGTGATTCAGTGTTCAGGAACCTTCAGAGTACTAGGATTAGTCCTTAGTGAAGAAAGAACAACTGTGGATGATATTGGCATTCATAGAACCATCATACAACAACAGATAGTTTAAAACATGTTTAAACAGTTCTCAACACTTTCTATAATTCTATAAGGTGAACAAATAGTAAAGTTGAAGAATAGTTTAGGAAGTAGAAGAATGAAGAAAACAATCAGAATAAAGAAAAGACAAAAAATAAAAAAATACTTTTTATCAATATTATTTGTTTTATTAAAAAAGGAAATTTGATACGTTACATATTGGGGCAGAAATAAAGAACAAAAGAGGAGGAAATATCAGTGGAAAAATGAAAGACTTTATGGTGATTGAATCCAATTATTGGTCTAGCAAAATTCCAATGTTAGAAAATTTAAGAAAAAAACCTTAGTGAGAGAAAACCTAGCAGGTCAATGTAAATCAGTTTACAAACAAAGCAATAATTAACACTCATGCACAGTTCCACATACTCACACTTCCCATTACACACTTTAAAAGAGAAAGAAGGGGAAAAGATAAGTTTAATGGAATATAAATAAGAAAGTGAAGGAGAGGAAGGGGAAGTTTGAGAGGGTACAGCTAATAGTGGGAAGAGTAAAAAAAGAGATGGTAGCAGGAAATTTGAGTGGAAAATGAGAGAGAAGATAGTGGAATTGAATTCAGTTAATGACCTAAGAGATACACTAATTTAGCACACCATCCAAGCTCTTTCTTCTTTCCAAAATAAGATACCAAGAAGAAAATAATTGAGAAAAATGAAATAATAAAAACCCAAATTCAATATTTCTTCATGTGATGTACTAGAGGATAAATTGGGTCAGATTATTACTCCACCTCTGTTCAGATAAGACAGTTCTTGTGGAGCATTTAGGGCATTGAGCTCTCCTCTACTGTGGTTGTCTCTGGGAACTTGGGTAGGTTGACCGGTTGAGTCGATTACCAACAACTGACTTAAACTCTTTGATATCTGGGAATTAGGCAGCTTTAAATTCCCAACAGTATTCAAAGTCTGCTAGTCATATTCTCTGTAGGTAGGTCTTGGGAGTGAGCTAAAAGGCCACTGTCTTCACTCTGATTGTAAAATGGTCCACTATGTCCTTTTACCATCTATGGAAGTCTCATCTCCCTTGTCTCACTTTGACTTCTGTGAGTTCTGTGTCATCTAAAATTAGGGAAGAAGTTTTCTCAGTTAACTCTGGCTGCTTCTCTCCATTCCTTGTGCCACTCAGTGCTATTTGACCCAGACTACTGAGTTTATCGGTAGCACATATTTTCCTTGTGCCCAGTGCTAGGGAGACAGCAACCTAAGTCAAATTAGTTTGAACCATTACCTGAAATCTCTATCCCAAAATGAAACCTCTGCAGCTCTGGAAACAGAGTCCATGTACCAGGAAGCTTTATTGCATTTTTATCTCAGACTCTGGGCTGTGCCCTGGGTGGATCCATGGGCATGTGGCTTGGCTAGTGGGTGCACAATGGCATCTGGCCTGAGTGACTAGCTGCAACCTCTCTTTGTCTTTTTCTCCTGGAATACTTAATGCTCGTAATGACTTGACCTCCACATCTTGGCTACAAGCTGCATCTGTGAGCTTGGAAGCTCTTTCTTATTGTTATCTCAGATTCTAAGCCATGTTTTCAGAGTGATAATATAGGTCTTACAGTACTGTGAACAATGATATCTCTGGCAAGTGTCCAGCTGTGGCTTTCCCTTTACCTTATTCCACCGAGAATTTTTGTTAAATTTACAGATTAAGTTGCTTTCCAGATCTAAACTTGAAATGAATCCCATGAGCAGGCACATTTTCCTATTATCAAAACTCCTGGGCCAACTTATGACCTTGTAAAAGGAGCTTTTGGCTCAGCCATGCTATAGAAAATAGCATCTGCACCTCTATTGCTGCATACCTGTGCAGTCCTTGATAACCCTGGGAGGAAATACAGAAAGGGGATGGGAAAATAAAGAAAAGAGTTGAAAGCAGAGGTCAGGAGGAGCCCTCTCTCCTGATGGGAGAAAAAGAACTTCTCAACCACTGAAGCATGTTTATTTATAGACTCAGGAGAATGATGTCAATTTCAACCCCTGCCTAGCAACTTCTTTGTCTGGTTGGCCTGAGCACCTTGCCTTCTCGGATCTGGAACAGCTTGTTTATATGATTTGCTTTGTGCCATCTGTGTACTCCGGGCTGGCCTGACTTTAGCCCCACATGGGTGATTAATATCCAGCTTCATTTGTTCCCTACATCTCCCCCTTTTCTGTTTTGTAGTTTCAAGCAAAGGTGGTCAGTTGAAATTAGAGGAGCTGCGTTTGGAGGACTTTGTACAAGAACTTCTCATTCTTGAACCCTTTCCATTCTGAGTGAACTTACTAATTTAGGTTAAAGATTTTTCAGTCCAAGGATTTTAAATCTCTGCATTCTGTGATTTAACCCTGTTCATTCACTTAATCCATAGAAGTAGTCAGTTACCAGTGTAGTCTGCAATTGTCAGAAGGTGTTAGTGATTTGTGTTTCTTTTATAACTAATATATTACTATGCTATTGTTTTACATTTTGTGGCTATACTTCTGTTGGATACCCAAGACTAAGTTAAAGTGTGACCTGTATTAATTAAAATTAATCTCTTGTTATCTTTTAAGGACTGTTAAGTCCCCTCAGGAATTGCCTTGGAACCATGCACAGCACCTCTTAATATTTCTGGCAGTGTCAGCCATTTGGATAAGCCACAGCCATTGCTTGAGCAAGTTGTTTTCTATGAAAGCTTGGGAGATTTTTTCTCTTTTGGTGATTTTTCTGTGTCACACTACATATCATTGATCATTTCCTTCTATGATCCCACGGTCTCCTTGGTCAGAAGACCAGAGGCTTACTGAGTATAGGATGTCACAGAAGAAGTTCTTTTATGTCCTGGGTTCTCACTGGTCTCAAAGAGCTGTGACCAAAATATTGGTTGTCCTCTTATCCTGTCTATCTTGCTAACTTTTTGTCTCCAACCCTCAGTTGCTGACCATTTTGAAGAAAAGGCTCATAACAGTGCAGTGTAGCAGAGGCAGAAAACTTAATATCATTATTTTATCAAAATATCAAGCACCTTAAAACATAAAATGAGACCCTTATTTTCTACTGTGGATGTTTTAACATTTGAATATTTATAGAATGTTAACAGTTACATATTTTACACAGAATATTAGAAATCAAAACCATATATAACATTATAGCATGACAATCATGATGACATTTTGTAAAACACCTGAATTTCCATTTTGACATAAAGTACCTCTTTTAGTCAGTCATCTCTATCTAATATATAAGAAGCTTTTACCTAACTTGTTGACATTTAGCAGGATGTACATCACATGAATTTTTGTAAAAGGCAGAAGTCTGCATCTGAAAGAAAAGTCTATCACCATAAACATTCCCTGCATTACATTTTGGAAGACCTATACATCTAGAGGAATGAATATATTTGATACACCGTGAGGTTAGTAACAATAGATTGTCACAGTCATATAAAAACCCTTGTACCAGAGCATCTTTAAATCAAAAATCTTATAGTCTGGAAAATTTAATCTTTTTGATAATGACCAATATAAACATATCACAATAATACATTTTTAGTAACAATTACTAGAATATTTCCAATAAGGCTATGGAGATCACTGGCGCCTCCCACTAAAAAACAAGAACTGGTTAAAGTTATTCCAGGAATCTTCTTTCTTATTCATCAACTGAAGTCCTGTCCGATAATTCCACACCCTAAGAGATTTTTGTTTAATATCTTAACAAATTTTGATGACCTTTGAAAACTCAATTTTGATATCTTTTAATCAGCTGGTATCCCAGGTGGCAGCATGCTTTTTAAATCTATTATCCAAATTAAATTATGAACAAATGATCCAAAAATGCAAAAAGTAAAAAAAAGAAAAAAAGAAAAATTATTGAGCTTAAATAAAAAACAGCTTCTTATTGGACAAATGGACAAACAAACAAGTATACAGCTTAGCAGACTGTACAAACAAACAGAAATGTTACAAAATCAAGAGTGCACTGAAATATATTTCTGACCAAGTTGAATTATAGCAATCATCTTACAATTTTGGAACTTTGTAATTATAAATAGACTACTCAGAATTATTTGTAGGTTGATTAGCAGAGATCTCTTGTAAGAAGAATTTGAAAGGGATAAAATCTTTTTGTAGAATATATAATTTTTGTATTTTATTTTGTCTTAAGAATACTGGTAAATTTTGTGTCCCCTTGTTTCATGTAACTTTCAGTTCAGTTATCCCCAAGCCCTCTACCATCTATTCAGACCTTTGATTCCAATTTTGGCTACCATCTCTGGGCATTTGGGGTCAATTCCTTCAATTGGCCCTATGTCGTGTCTAGCCCCATCCTTGTCTGTTGACTGTAAAGCAGTCTCTGAGGCATCACTGTCATAGGCTTGAGCATCAGCTTTTTGAAAGATGAAATCAGGTCCTTTTCAGGGTCTGGGTCCACACAACCAGTTGGCATACACTGGTACCCAGATAGGCCATTCAGCATTCTCTTGAAAGATACAAGCACATCCTTGACCTCAAATTAGCACTGGGTTGGGTCCCTTTCATTGTCTAGTATGAAGATCTCTCCCTGGGACCCTTCCTCGATTCTTTTTTCCTTTCACCTGATTGAATTGTCTTTCTGCTTCTGTAGCCCCATCCCTAGTAGGATTTAAAAAGTTAATAGTATATACTGCCAAATGAAGTCTATTATGAGGTGTAAATTTTGCATAATAGGGTGACTGTGGTTAATAATATTTAATTAAATATTTCTAAATACATAGAAGAGAGGATTTTGAAGATTTTCAACACGAAGAAATAGCAAGTTGTGAGGTGATAGTTATAGTAAGTATCCTCATTTGACCACTAAACAATGCATGCTTTACTGAAATATCACACATTGTACCCCACATAAGTATGCCTAATTATATTCAATGAAAAACCAAAATTTAAGGATAATATGAAAAAGACATTGCAGAAATGGCTCCTTGTTCATAAGAGTAAATAACGTGGTCTATGTCACACTCTATGTGCATATATTTGTTAGGGATCTGTAGAGGAAAAAAATCAATAGAAAATTAGGCAAAGGGATTCGCTAGGTAGACTTATAGGATGAGAAACAGAAGAGTTGCTAATGGCCATCTGTGTATGGGAAAGCCAGAAAAGTCAGCAGCTGCTCAGCACGAGAAAATGAAAACAGCAGAACTACAGTGATTAAGGGTGTAGCACAGGTCTAAATTTGAAAGCCTAGATGCTCACTTTGGAAGGCTAAAGAAAGGGGATGTAAAATTAAAAGACAGTGGTTAAAAGTGGAAGTCTTAAAAAAGGGGAACATAATCTCTTCTTTCTCTTTTTTATTTCATCCAAACTACAAGCCTATTACTTTGTGCCATCCACATCAGAAGTGGATTTTCCCACTTCCTTTGTTGGACTATATGCCAGTCAATCACAGACACAGAACGAACTGTGCTTTTATTAATCTCCTAGGTGTTTTATCATCCTTTCAAATTGATACATTATAGATAATGGTCACAGTGAGGAAGAGTTAACACAGCAAGTCTGGTCGCTCAGCTTGAAAATAGTGGTTGAAGATCTGGGCTGAGGCCAAAGCACAGAGAGTCTTTTAAATCATGATAAAGAATTTATATTTAATCTTACTTGAGATGGGCGATTTCAGCACAAAACTTGAGAATCATTTCTGATGTTACTTGATTTATAATCATTTTGCAAAATAGACTTTTAAGAGGGAAGATGGAAATAGAAACAAGTTACAGTAGTAACATTAAGTAACAAACAGTTTGATACAGCATTGTAACTGTGGAGAGTAAGAAATGAGACTGAATTTTTTGACTATATGTTCAACAATTTTGATGCTAAACAGTAAATAGTAGAGGTATGTAAAATAGTGAACAACAGGTAATCCTACATACATGAGGGTGCCATTTTATTTTTTATTTGTTTGGAACTGGGAATGAAACTCAGGATCTTACATTTGTCAGGCAGGTGCTGTACTGCTGAGCTATATCCCTGGCCTGAGGGTCCTATTTTAAAAGGTTCGTATGCTGAGAGGACTGGTGGAAAAATGAAACAGCGTGGATGGGACAGTATCAGTTAGAGTAGAAATATGCTAGGTAGGCAAATGGAGATGTCAAGTTGACACTTAAATATATGCTCTAAAGTTCAGAAAAAGGATTAGAACTACAAATATAAATTAAAGAGTGATAGTATAGAAAAGAGAAAGAAAGAAATCTCTCTGAGAAAGGATGTCTGGGAAGAGAAAGATAGTAGAGAAGTAGACACATTTCAACAATTAGAAGTCGGGAAAAAAAGAAGAAAATAGCTAGGCAGAAATTGGTTACGTAATGACTGAAGCTAATCATTATCCTGGTGAAATTCTTGAGGACTGTAAGTAATGGAAGTAGAGAGCTTGGGTTGAGACGGCATCAGAAATACTTCTCTCTTTGTAATATGACAGAAAACAAAATGTAGAATAGAAAGAGTATGAACAAAATTCACAGATGGATGATGCAGTTCTGAACTCACCAAATGTTTTCAGATAAAACATGTAGAGATATTACCTGCTTATTTATCTGTTGCAATACAATGCATTGCCCAAATTTTAAAAGTGTAAAGTATTTATTATTTCATAGTTTATTATTTATTATTTCATAGTGCAGGTAAATCATCCTCTAAACATGTAACACCTACTAAAGTATTAATGGGGTTGCAATCACTTCAGGGCTTATGTTAAAGAAAATTTTCTGCCATTCAGTGTACAACCATTTATTTCCTAGAGTAAATGATTCAGTGGAGAACAAAAGACATTATAGTAAGATGAAAGTCAGTGTTTTGTAACTTAATCTTCGAACAGTCATTTTGTGGTTTTTCCTGTTTTCTGCCTGTCATTGTATCCAGTCAAATTTCAATCAGAGGGAATCATACGATGGCATAAGCAGCAAGAGACAGAGGTCATCAAAAACAATTTTAGAGAATGCTTGCCAAACTTGTTAAGAGAAGGGGGAGGGGAGTGTTTGTGGAGGATGGGAAAAAACAAAATGTTTGCATCAATTCTCTGCAAAGAATAAGAGTGGAAGCATACAAGATTAAAAGGTATACTACTAATCTCTGTACATTCATCAAAAAGAACAGTTTGTGTTTTCATTGTTTGACCATTTTTATGCCTAAATCTTGTAATCTGAATAACTACTTTTAAGATAACAATATGCAATACATTAACTAGTGTTAATTTTATATTTTTTAAACTCTGTATCATTTTTATCCCTTTTTTGTTTTTAAAATAAAAAAAACTTAAACTGTGAAAAATATCTCCCACACCTGTTGAAATTTTGGTGAATAAATGCAACACTAATGTAACTGAGTCACAGTAATTTGCTACACTTAGGAATAGTTTTGAAAAGGGTATTCTGGAAGTTGGCTGAGGGTTTTCTACACGGAAGTTTCTTAAATAATCACAGATTTTCTTTCCTTGTGGTCAATTTGGGCTGAGGAGTAAAACATTTCTCTTTTAGCATAGTTTTTGTCAGGAAAGCATGGAACACAAAGAGAAACCTGAAATAAGCAAAGGTATCTCAAAATTAAGGTATCTCTGTAATTAAACAATGAGAACATTATAAGCCTAATATTGTGATATCTACTTAAATTTTTCAGTGGTCGCTTACAATGAAAAACTTCAGAATGCATTCATGTAAAAGGCTATGTCTACAACTCTGTGCAAGGAAAGTCGGTTTGCAATTTGTAACAAATACAGACTGCTTTTACTAGAAGCGGTCTCCTTTTTTGTTGAAGTAATCAAAACCTCCAAATTTAAATTCATTTCCATCCAGCTTCAGACATTTTCTGAACAATCTTAGACTTTAAAAAACACTTTATATAGACCACCTCTGCTTTACCATTGTTTGACTTGTGAATTTTCAACTTTACAGTGGTGCAAAAGTGTGCTCACTTTGGGTACAATTTCAGTACATTAGGAGATATGCAACTCTTTGCTATACAGATAGGTATTGTGTTAGATAACTTTGCCTAGCTATAAGTGCTCTGAGAATGTTTAAGGTAGGCTAAGCTAAGCAATAGTGTTTAGTATGGCCTGGAGAGTCAAGAAAAAGTGGATGATTCCTAGATACATATGAGTTATCAAAATTGAATCAGGAAGTTATAAAACCCATAAAAAATTCAATGATGTTGAAGCAATAATTAAATACCTTTCAACAAAGAAAAGCCTAGGACCACATGAATTCAACACTGAATTCTGCAAGAGCTGCAGGAAAAGTCTAGTGCCAATTCTTCCCAAACTCTTCAATAAAATTGAAAGGGAAGAATTCTCCAGGGTCATTCCTGTAAGCTAGTATTACCAGGAAAGGACCTAACTAAAAAAGAGAACTAAAGGCCAATCTTTTTAACGAACATTAATGCAAATAGAATGCAACAAACAATAAAAAAATACACTATGACCAAGTACGCTTCATCCCATGGATTCAAGGGCTTTTCAACATACTCATATTAATAAATGCAGTATGTCACTTAAATGGAAGCAAGAAAAAAAACACATGATAGTCTCCATGGGCACAGAAAATGTCTTTAGCAAAATCTGTATAACTACCATGTGCTGACCAATTACACCATTGGAACTCCATTTGGGAAAATCTGACATCTATGCATGACAGAACTCTGAAGGAAACAGGTTTAAAGGACCTTATATCTATTTGTTAAAAATAATTTACGACAAGTCTACTGCCAACATCATACTAAATCAGAAAAAGCTAAAAACTTTCCCTGTAAAATTAGGAGTAAGACAAGGATGTCCACTATCACCTATCCTGTTCAATATAGTATGAGAAACACTAGCCAGTGCAATCAAACAAGAGAATGAATTTAAAGAAACATATATAAGAAAGGAAGAAGTCAACTTATCATTTTTTGTAGATAACATGGTCCTCTCTCTATACATATGGCCCAGAAAATTCTACCAAAATACTGCTAAAATTAGTAAGCAAATCCAGCAATGAAACAATATAAAAAATCAACAAGCAAAAATTAATAGTGCTCATGTACACCAACACTGAATTCACTGAGAAAAAATTAGAAAATTGATATGATTCACAATATCATTGTAGAAGTCTCACTTCTTTAATTAGGTAATAACTAATCAAAGAAGTAAGACTTCTACAATGAAAATTACAATACTCTGAAAAAGAAAATAGAACAGGAGGTCAAAAAATGGAAAGATACCCCTGTTCCTGGAGCAGCAGAAGCAATATTATCAAAACGGTCAAAGTGATACGTAAATTTAATAGAAGCACAATGAAAATATCAGTAGTATTCCTAAATGAACTAGATAAAACAATCACAAAATTCATATGGAACCCAAAGAGACCTAGAATATCAAATGCAATCCTGAGCAACAAGAGCAAAACAAGAAATATGCAATATTAGACTTCAAATTTTAGTGTTTTGTTCTTGTGCTGAATTTCTGGAATCTTGATCTTGATATACCTTGGTATAGAAGTATTTTGGTCATGGCTGTTTGGAGTCCAATCTGCTTTATTTATTTGTATGTTATATTCTTTATCCATGCTTGGGAAATTTTGTCTTATTTCTGCAAAGAGACTTTTTCATCGTATTTGTGTTATCTTTGGTGTTCTCATCGATCCCAATCAATCTTATGTTGTTCATCATTGCTTCATTTTGTAACTGATGGAGTGTTTTTTCATGGTCTCTTGATATTTTTAAGATTTTTTTTATGATCACTAGCTGAAATTCTGTCTTCAACATTTGATTTTCTCACCTTCATTCAATCTGTTCTGTACACTTTAGTAGAGGTTTTAATCCTCTATTGGAGTTCTGTTCAGATCTGTTTGATGGATTCCATTTCTTTCCTATGTTGGGCATTTGTGGCATCCATCATTTTTCTAAGATCTACTCTTTTATCTGTCTACTCTAGTATCATTCATTTTGAGTATCATTTCTTTTTATATCTGAGAGATTATTTTTTTCTATGGCCTTTTCTACTTGTTTTTTCAGTTGTGTTACTATTATTTCAGAAAGTTCCAGTGTTTGACTTCCAGTTTCATCTATCTCATTGTGCTCTGGGCTTCTCCAGGGAAGAATGGGGGTCAAGGGTTGCATTTTTCTTCTGTGTCTTGTCATTTTCCCTTTTCTCTTTTTAATTTTATTTTGTTTTCTCTGTTGATGCTTGTCAATTTTTTATGGTAGATAGCTTTATCACCAGTATTGAGACTTTCCTAGAAGATGTCTGTTTTCCAAGAATGTCTTCTAGATGTAAATGATTCCTTGTGTCTATCACAAGAACCTACCTTCCCAATTTGTTAAGGATAAAAATATACTCTTTGGCTCAGTGCCTAGTCCTTTGGTGCTGGACTATGGTGACATTTGTGAACCCATATATTCACAGTGTTGTCATACAAAGGATAAAAATGGAATATAACATATGTGGCATCCTGGCTAAAGTAATACAGTTAGCAATCAAAACAGTTTCAAGTACACTTTAGCTGCTGGCAAACTGCAGAAACTATTCTGCTGATACCTTTACACACAAGAGCAAATTCTACAGTTATATAACAAAATCCAGCATATACCATGAACTTGTATGTAGTGATTTCCCCCTTAGTTGACTGATTCTCTCCTGTTGTAGTGGGGTGGCTAAGATTTGCATGAGACAAGAAAAAGTGGTGAATGAGGTCAAATATAGTAGGATCAAAGCTGGAAGTCAGAGTGGTGACCCCGGTTTTTGGAAACTGGAGGACACAGGAGGTAAAGAATGAAAGAGAATAAAAAGGGGTATTGAAGTGGATCAGAAAGTGAAAAGACAATGTTTACTCACATAAAATTATGATAAATTCAAGTGGTAGTGGAAGAAAAAGAGAAACAGGATCGGTAAAAGTGAACAAAAAAGAAACTTAAGAAATCTAAACAGTGAAAAACAATGAAGTGAGAGAAGAGAAAAGGATAAAAAGGAGACCAGGAATAAAGAACAACAACAACTAAAAAGAACAAACAGAAACAACAAAAGAGAGCCAAAAAACAGAAATAACTACAAAATACAAAAGAAACCAAGATAATACTCAATCATACAAGAACAGACTTGCCCATTAGATGAAAAAGGGAGAATAAAGGTAGTAAAATTTCTCTGGTGTCCACAGTTCTGTGGTAGTGTCCAGGATAGGTACCAAAATTATGCTGCGTACTTCAGCCAAGTTTGCCATGGGATTTGTGCTAGGTGTGGAGTTGATCTTACCTCTGGATGTGGGGGTTCGAGTTGATATTCTGTTAGTGGAGTTCTCCAAGCCCTTTGATACAGAATGGTGGACCTGTTTGCTTCTATTCTGCATGTCTGCATGCCAAAGCTCAATGCTGCTTCACCTAACATACCAACTGCTGGCTCCTCACTACTGCTTTAGACTTTTCCATACTGCAGGTCTTGCCTGGACCTTCATGTGTACCTGCACCAGGGCCTGGTCTAACTGCTCATGCCTGTGCTCCTCTGCCAGGGTCTGGCCTGGTTTTACTGGTTGCTTCGCCCACCACAGGCGTGTTTGTGTCCACACTTGGGCCTCTTCACCTGGTCTCACTGAGTTGCTCTGCCCGCTGCAGGCATGTGTGCACCCATGCCTGGGCTGCTTGACCTCCTAGACTTCAAATTTTATTACAAAGCTCCAGCAATAAGAACAGCATGGTACTGGCAACAAAATGGACAACTGCACCAATGAAACAGAGTATAAGATGCATAAGCCCCCTGCAAAAGACCATTCCGCTATCTGACATTCAACAAGAGGTCAAAAATATGTTGGCAAAAAGATAGCCTCTTTAGCAATCAGTGCTGTGATAACTGGTTGTAAACATGCAGAATATTTAATCTAGATTACCATCACCATATAATAATTAAAATCAAACCAAAGTAAAGATATCGCTATTAAAATGGAAAGAGTCTGCTGGAAAATAGGTAAAATACTTGAAGACATAGGCATAGGTAAGCAAATTCTAAACAGCACATCAATTGTACAAAAAATAACATCAAGAATCTAAAAATGAGACCACATCAAATTAAAAAAGAAAACTAATAGCAAAGGAAACAACCAGCAGAGTGCAGAGACAACCTATAGAATGGGAAAAATGTTAGCCAGCTATACTGTAGTTAGAGGGCTAATAACTAGAATATGGAAAGAACTAAGAAAAAATAGGTTTCACACAAGAACAGGTAACAAAAGCATTATTTACTTTAAATTGTGATTCAGAAAGTTTCACAGCAAGGTGAAATGCTTTATTCCCAGAAAGACAGGCCAAAACCATTGATCCTTTACCATTACCCATTGTCAGTCTCACAATGCATGGACTCAGCAGATCTGTTAACCTGGAATGGGGGGATATGCATCTGTTTTATCACCCACAGCCCCTCTTTAGCTTCCCACAAAGGCTGTTTGTCCATATCACGTGGTGTCATTTGAGAAGCTACCTCATCCCTGAGCTGCAAGAGATGGCACTTCAGTGCCTCTGGGGATGGGCAACAAGAGGGAGAGAGCAAACTCACTGTCCTTGACAGCATGATCATTGGGATCCACCCGGGAAAAGATTGAACTACTCACTACTCAAGCCGAACAAATACTGAAAAACATTGGCATTCCTTTCACTACAAAAAATCCTCTTCCTGGCAATGGTGAGACAAGTCACTTATGATTTCGAGATGGCAAATGTAAAAAGGTTCTTTTTTATTCTGTTTCTATTTATTTTTACACCAGGAATAAGTGGTATGATACGTTGGGCACATACACTTATATTTCCTGTTTTTTTTTTTTTTTTTTGTACCAAGAATTGAACTCACAACCTTGCACATGGCATGCAGCTGCTTGTGCCGCTGAGTTAAATCCTTGGCTTCACCTCCTGTTTTTAAGCCTTGAGACTCCCCTCTTTTCCAATAATCTCTCTTTTACTGGCAAAGCTGGCTACCCCTTCTTTGCTCTTTAAGAAATAATGTTAGGAATTGTGACTACACTGAATACTCTAATTGCTGGCATTTACTGCTTCATGGATTGTACTTTTTGACTGAAGAATTCACCTTCTGTTTGGTCTCCAATATCACCAATAGCCCCTGTTGTGTTCCTTTTTATCTACAATGGCATGAGAATCATATTTTATTGGGCCCAACCATACTGTGGGGGTCTGCCATCAAGTCTACATTAATACTGCTCACAATACTGCTGTCTGGCAGGCATCTTACAGAATTCCTATGTTCTCCTCTATCTGGCCTGTAGGAGATCACAAAGACTTGAGGTGCTGTATTGGTTGATACTATGTTCCCCCAAGTCCTCATATACTTTGGATAGGGCCGAGTCTGGGATTTGTGATTGGTTTGTTGTGTAACACTGCGATTGGTGATGTGAGTGCTGCACCCGCCCAGGGTTGGAGCTGACATACAGTGTAAGGGAGAAGGGTCTTCCTCTTGGTTGCTTCTCTCTCTCCCTTGCCAGCGCACCTTGCTGTTTGGAGGCCACCTCATTATGGACTGAAACTCCCAAGAAACTGTGAGAAATAAACCTTCCTTCCCTAATTTTGGGGGTCAGGTATTCCATCTTGGCAACAAGTGAAAAGTAACCAAGACAGGTGCCCTTTGTGTCAGCCAAACGATCTCTTTGTTACTCATCATCTAACCCTAGAAAATTGGGGAACCTACTGGCTCAATGAACACCAGTAACCTCTATGGACATGAAGTCAGTTTAGTTGTGATGTTGGTCATTGCTTGACATATATTACTCCTATTGCTTTCAATCATTCTGAATATTGGGAGGAGGTTCAACACCTTCTCCATGGCGATTTTCATACTAATCTTGATAACATATTACTAATCTGCAGGACCAACTCCAAGCCCAACTTCATAAACTTCAAATGAAATCTTGCAACATTACCTTGGATCATCTTGATGATATTGTCTATTGGCTCAATCACAAAACCTTGTTCTCAGGCCTCCATTTGAATTCAATTTGAATTCTCATAGCTACTGGAATAAGCCTTTTTCTGCTCTTTCTTGCAGTTCTAAGACTGCTCTGTATGCTGTCCCAATGGACCCTCCATGCAGAAGGCATGATAACCTTCTTACACCAAGTCCAATATCCTTCTATCCTGTACTTTCACCCTCTGCTCAATCTGAATTGAGCTGAGGGGGAATTATGGAAAGACTGGCTCAAAGAGTGATTGAATTGAATGCAAAGAGAAAGGGACTTTCTGTGTAACAGTCCAAGGGACTCCTGGGATATACAGTTTGGAACAGATCTGCAGAACACTAGTCAGCAGAATTAAAAGGAAGTTATTCTCAGAGATGGTTGATTGGGCAGTGTGTTCCCTCCACCCTAATAAGATTGCTTAAATTGGATCCACACATGTCACATAGCTAATCATTCTATTCCTTTCCTGTTCATGACCAAAATTCCTATACAAATGTTGATGCTTTTCCTCTGTATTGTTGCTTTCATGTCCTTGAGTTACAAATAAATGACCACAGAGATTTCAGCTTGCTGCTGCATTCCTGAAGTTTTCTTATATGGAGAAGCAGACCCTCTAGGCTTGTTGATCTCACAGAATCTTGACTCTGAGGAATCTTTCATCTTCTGCACTGCCACAGTTGCATTCTGCAACAGAACAGTAAACACAAATATCTATTATTTTTGAAATTATAATGATTAAGATGTCTGTTATCAATCTGTCCTTTAAAAACACAATAGATGCAAAAAATATACACCCAGTTGTCTATATGCCTTCACAATTTGCAAATACATTCACTTATTAGTGCTGTACTTGGATCTGGATAATGACTTTTTCTTTAGATCCTCGGTTTTCCATTATCATCTGCAGAAGTTATGTAAATCCTTTCCAATTTTCTCAAATATCCTGTAAATTAGGGCCCTAGTTATCACCAGATCAATAAGATGATGATTTTGCTACCAGTCATTCATACCAATGTGCACCTGTTCCATTTGTCACCTTAACCCAAGCAAAGGAGGTCAGTTTTTTTTGGTGAAGAGAAATAAAGGCTATATTCATAGACACCTGTTACATCACAGTCTCACCATGTCTAGGTGTGCAAGGATCTTTTATTGCAAGGAACATGGGGAAGGGACCTGAGGAGTGGGTGATATGAAAAGAGCAATCCATATTGAGATTTTGCTACTGTATTCTCTCTTGTATAGTGACCAGCTCTCTTGCTGTAAGCTGTACTTCTTTTGCTGCTTTTACTTGTCCCAAACTCACTCTGCAGAGCCTGTTTCTTTTTCTGCATTTAATAAAACTTTGATACTGTTTGTACTTATTTTGAAAAAATTCTTTGATCAGCACAGAAAGAACTTAGAAACCACCTCTAACAAAACTCCAGCACACCAAAATCTGGTAACACATTTTTTTAGTGTAATTCAAGAAATGTCTTTCCTTCTAGGACCTTTCTTTTGAGTTAGCATTTTCTGCTTCTCTTTCAGGAGCATATTCCACCAATAGTCCTTTTTTCTTCTGTCTCTATTGTTTCCTCTCCTGGTGACTCATTCCCAATAACATTTAAATATCTTTGAGTTTCCCTATCTATATTAGTTTCCTAATGATATCTTAACAAAATAGCATAAGCTGAGTGGCTTAAACAATAGAATTGCAGTCACAGCTCTGGATTTCTCCTTCCTGGCTTCTGCCGGTTGGCTGGCAATCTTTGATGCTCCTTGGCTTGCAGATGCTTAACTCCCATCTTTGTTTCCAATGCCATATCTTGTTTTCTTTGTGCTTCTTTCACAGGGCTGCTTTCTTATAAGTATACCAATTATATTAGTGTAGTTTATTTAGCTGGCTTATGAATGAGGCAATTAACTAGGAGAAGGGCCTGAAATAGAGTTGGGTAATCAACTATATTGATGGGAATTGAAATAACAATAAACAGTGAAGCAGGATTTTAGACCAAGGGTAAACTCCTCAGGCAACATGGAATGCAGTCCTCTTCCTACTAAAGGAAGTCACAGCCATTCCTTATTAAACTGTTGAGTGTGAGGAACATAAAATACAAAGAACTTCCTCAGGTTACATGGAATACAGTCCTTTCCTTATTACAAGTGGAGAGAAGTAATTTTCTAAGCTCCTGAGTTCCAGGGGATTTAAAATGCAAAATACTCAGTTTTCCCTCCTAAAATCTAAGACTGTTTTCAACTTTACATACTGAGAAATTGGGTTAATGACCTCTAGTAATAATTTGTCATTTTCAATTCATAGAACCTTGCCTGGGATTTAGCTTAGCAGTTCAAGCGCTTGCCTAGTAAGTACGAGGTTTTGAGTTCAATCTCATGTACCTAAAATAACATAAAATAAATCCACAGAGCCACCTGTGATAGGTGGTCACTAAACAACTGAGTAATTCCTGTGCTTTGTTTATCTATAGTTAGCTCTGGATTGAGAGATCATGTGGTCACACACTCCAGACTCCTCCTGCAAGTTCAGAAATCACTTTTCCTATTTCCAATTATGCCTCCCTAACCTCTTTTGGTTCTGGACTTCCTTCACTCCTTGATGTGAGGGGATCAGTTCAATACATATAATAATATCATATGCAGGACTCGTATTTTTCAACCTATATTTTGGGGGTGGGTGAGATGATTCATAACTTAATATATAACACTATTTTAATGAATGACAAAAGTAAAATTAACTTTAAAATATTCTTTAATCAGACTTCCTATTTCAGCTACTATGTATGTTTTTATTCCTTTATAATTACATTGTAGAAGGTTTTGACAAAAACTCCTGTCTTCATTGCTTTACCAATTCATGCACTTTTCATTATGCTCAGAAAAAAATTGGTCTCTATCTCTCTCTTTCTGTCTCTGCCTCTGTTTCTGTCTCTGTCTCTCTCTCTCTGTGATTTGCCTGAATTATGCAAAAAGAAGTATTCATTCTGTTGTAGACAGAAAAGTTAGATGGAAATTAATACACAGTCAGAGTTCTAGGAATTGAACCTTCATGGATGTCAGTGCAAAAGATTAGATTCATCAAGACTGTGGCTGGAGGTGAACTGAAAAGAGCTAGGCCTCAAGATGGAGACACAGTAGCCAGGCCTGCCAGCCCTAGAGATAGTCAGCAGCTTAAAATTGCACTGTAATATTCACCACCTGGTTTATCAAGCCCAAGTAGGAATCAGACACATATTTTGTGACCAGAAAATCTGGAACCACACACCCATCTCTTTCTAGGAAAGCCTTTGTTCTTTCCATGATTAGAAGTGATAGATAAGCCAGAGTTTATATACCCTTAGCATGTGCCTTGCTTTCCTATTGGATCAATATTAGCTAAGTGACTATACCTGTAATCCTATGGACTGATTACAAATTCACCCATGCTGTATCCATGGTGTGATTTTGCTGTATAAATTATCCTTGACAAAAAGCCTCAGTGGCCACTCAGGACCTTTGTTGGAAATCCAGTAGCTTTCTTATTATTACTTCCATGAAACTCTCCTAACCTCCTCCTTTGGTTCATTACTTTAGTACTCGATCCTTTGAGATCATGAGCTCAATATATATGGCAGCAATTTGACTTGATAGTTCTAGTTCTTAGTGGCAATAAATAAGCTAACAGTTTTATTTCATATATAAAAATAGAAGTACTTATTATATGTTGCTTCATATAAGCTGATAAGTATGCAATATAATTCTATTCTCATTACTTAAAAAAAATGAGAGAGACACATTTTTCAACTTCATGGCTTTGTTCATTTGAGATTCCTTGTGGGGACATGTATTCTTCTTTGATATGTTGATGTATCCATAAACTTGAAATCCAGACTGAAAAATTTGTAGTAAGAAACTTCACTGAAAGATTTTCCTGCTAAGTTTAATGGAAGGTATCCAGGTGGCCTTAAAGATGATGATAAATACTAATATTCAGTTTATTCATGCCATCATTCTAATCTTTGTATTATGGCAAAAGTCCTCTCAATATCCTTGTGTGTAACCTTACTCTGTTTCCCTGTATATTATAAAAGTAACAATATAAACCATGCTAATGTTAATGTAAAATAATATAGAATAAAGGTATTTTTAAAATTGTATCAATTTTTTACAGATATGAAATATTTATAATACGCACTCTTGGCAAGCTTTTATAGCCTGGTAATTTGAATGTTGATAACCTGGAGGATAGTTTGGCAAATTGTAACATTACTCATTTTTCATTTGGCAGTGAATACTGTCTTATAACCCTGTCAATGAAAATTTTCTGAGACACAAATTTCATAACTTCTTATCATTCTTGAAAGATTCACATCAATCTTTTTCAACTTTCAGGAAATTGCTAATGAGAAAATGAAGCAACCAGACTATAGCTGTCTGGTTCTCTTGTTCCAAATTACTCTTCTAGTAGCATCGGGACCTATATCTTCTCTCTTTTCCTTTTGTTGTAGTAAAATTACTTTATTTCTATTAGGAGGAAAATGCTTTGGTCTCTCCGGGTCTCTTCATTCCTGTTCTCAGTTTGATGGTTACTCTTTTAGCAAATACTTTTCACTTTCATTAGCTATTAACGCCTCTTTCTAGAAGACTATACTCAACAATATATAAATATGCCCTACGTTTTATGTCTTCTGTTTTAAAATCAAGTTTTACATTTATTCTCTTCTATTTCACATTCCCATCTCTTGATTTTTCTTTATACAAAAATTTATTGAACAATTTTTCACTAATAATCTACATTTATCACATTTCATTAATTCTCCTAACATTTTTCAGCTTCTTTGCATATTTGTGGTATAAAAATGATGCTTTGATATATGTGTGTATTGTGCAAATGTTATCAAAAGTAAAGTAATTCACTTATTTATTTCATAGTGGGGTGTGTGTTTGTGTGTTCCTATTGTGAGACTAAGATTTCAGTTAGCAAATTTCAAGTATGTCATACAGTATTATTAACTGTACTAATTATACCGTATGCTAGATCTCTAGAACTTACAGTGTCTGATTAAAAATCTATGTATTTTTAACCAATATGTCCTCCTTGATTTTTTTCTCCCAGTCTCTAGAAACCAACCATTGTAACCTCTAATTACAGTTAGATTCTATATGTAATTGAAATCATACAGTGTTTTCTCTCTGTGCAAGACTTATTTTCATAGCATAATTTCCTTCAGTTTTGTAATCAAAGTTACAAATGACAGAAATTTCTTCATTTTTTAAGTCTTAGTGGTACTCCATTATGTGTATAATTGTGATGAGGAATGTCATTTGCTAACAATCAGTTTGGTTATTTGGAGTTTTCCATATTTCCATGAAAATTTTAGATAGATAGATAGATAGATAGGTAGAAAACCTTCTATAATTCACTGATTTTTGATAAAAGATTAGGCTTCTTTTATAGCTTGGGCATTGAGCACAATGCAGCAATTGAGAAAAAAGAACAAATATATCTGGTTTAGAGATTTTATTTCCTTTGGCTATATAATGGAGTATGGCATTTGCTAGATATGACAGTTTATTTTTAATGCTTTTATGAGCCTCCATACTGTTTTCCTTAGTAGTTGAACTAACTTATTTTCCTATCAATTTTGTATAACTTTGTACAAGGTCTTTTCTAACAGGTGTGAGGCAATCTTTCATAGTGATTTTAACTTGAATTTTCCTGGTAATTAATGATGCTAAAGATGTTTTCAATTAGTTTATGGTTTTATGCAAACTTTATTATTTTTCAAATTTCTATGAAAATGTCATTTGAATTTTGGTAGAGAGAGCACTGCATTGTAGCTCATTTTGCACTATGGATAGTTTAGCAATGATGATTCTTCCAGTTCATGAACATGGTACATATTACATTGCTTATGTTTTCCTCAAATTCTTTTATGAATATTTCATAGTTTTTATAATGAGACATTTTGCTTCAGCTGAAATGTAGTCCTAAATATTTGATATTTTAATTGCTATTTTAAATGGAATTGTTTCTTTATTTTCTTATTCAGATAATTCATTATAAGGTCTACAACTGCTATGGGTTGTTTTACTTTGCAAATTTATTGAATTTATTTTATTTTATTATGTTAAAGAGATTAAAGCCAAGCAAAAGAAGACAGGATAAAGCCATTCAAACAAACCAGTGTAAGTGACACAGTACTTCAAAACAATACAAAATCAGTGATGGTTACCAAATGCCTCTTGTCTTCAAAATAGTGGCAGACACTTTCAGACATAGTAAAAATCAGACAAAACACAACAGAATAGAATGAATAAAAACAAACAATGAATGCAGTAAAGGACTTCATGACAACAGATGAGTAAATCCAAAATAGCTACCATAATATATCTTGTTATCTTTGAAACAGCTGCCCATGTCATAGGATAAAATAAAACAAAACAGAATAAAACCTAACCCAACAAAACAATGCAAATCATACAGGACTTGAAAACAAGATAATCGGGAATTAACAATGGCTGCCACCTTCAGAAGGAGATCCCCCCTAGATGCTACATTGTGTATTATTATCCTCTGAATAGATGATCAGACTACTGGCTTTATACCTGCAAAGTCAGTGAACACTAAACACTACGAACATTAAATTGTATTTTATCTCAAATAGCTATCATCACTGTGATTTTGTGGTTTAGTAAAGTATTGGCCTCTACCACCATAGGGTCCAGAGATTTTGCTTCCAAAGATTCCTCCCTTCATGGATACAAAATTTGAAGACTGATTGTTGTAATTGCCAAATTCATTGTAGTTTCTACCACCTCCATAATTGCTTCTATCATTACCAAATTCATTGTAGCCATCCCCACTGCCACCATATCCACTTCTACCACAGCTGCCACCAAAGCCACCTTGACCACTGAAGTTTCCTCTGCAACCAAAACTGACACTGAGACCAAAACCACCATCACGGCCATCACCAAAATTTCCAGAACCCCTGCGACCTCCAGTGGGCTCAGTAGATTGTTCCTTTCTGTTAGTGGACACTGTGGAGGAAGCATCATCTGTCTCTCTTCTGACAGCTGTCATGTCTAAGTCAGAGTCTCCCGAAGTGCCAGAACAGCTGCGGAAGCTCTTCCTCAGAGGGCAGGGCTTTGAAACAACTGATGAGAGTCTGAAAAGCTGTTTTGAACCATGGGGCACACTCATGGACTGTGTGGTGATGACAGAGCCAAACACCAAGCATTCCAGGGGCTTTGGGTTTGTCACTTTTGTGACTGTGGAAGAGGTGGATACAGACATGAATGCAAGACCACACAGAGAGGATGGAAGAGTTGTGGAACCAAAAAGAGCTGTCTCAAGAGAAGATTCTCAAAAGCCAGGTGCCCACTTAACCGTGAAAAATATCTTTGTTGATGGCACTGACGATAGTTTTGTGCAAGATCCCTTTTATGTGATAAGTTGCTTTTCTTTAACTGCTTTCAGAATTCTTTCTTTCTTTTTACTCTTGATAACTTATGAGTGTCTCAATGAAACATCTCTTAATACTCAATCTAATTAATTTTCTTTGGATCCATTGTCTGAATGTTTATTTTCCCCTGCAGATTTCAGATATTTTCTGCTTTTTAAACAAGATTTTTGCCCTTCCTTTGCTTCTCTGAGATTTCTGTAATGTGTTATAATTTTACGCTTGCATGCTTTTTGCTTTTCTTCCTTTCTTCTTTCTTTCCCTTCCCCTATACTAACTCCCTCCCTCCCTCTACCTCCCTCTTTTCCCTTTCTTTCTTTGCCTTTCTTTCTTTCTTTCTTTCTTGCTTGCTTGCTTGCTTTCTTTCCTTCTTATTTTTTATGGTATTAAACCAATTGTTGAACTTCTGATTTTGATGGCTTTGTTTCCTTGACATTTTTTATTTAGTTGTCGATTTGTGGCTTACACAATTTCTTAAAATGTTTAAATTTTTCTATCAGGTAATTCATAGAGTCCACATTTGTTATGTTAGTTACTAATACTTTATTTTGCTTCTTTGATGTTGTCATATTTTCTTGATTATTTATAAACTCTGTAGCCTTGCATTTATATCTATGCTTCTGAAGATGAAGACATCTCTTCTAGTCTTTGCGGAACTGGATTCAGCAGAAACAGATCTTCATCAGTCATCCTATCTATTGATTAAATTTTCACTTTCTGGGGAAGCCTGAAGGAATTTTGTTTGCTGTTGGAATCCTTGGCCAAACTAGCCTTGAGACATGGGCCAACTGTTGGGAAAGCAGGATATTTGAGTCCATAGAACACCACCTGGTGACTGAGTCCAGTGATACATGTTTGGAGCTTGTGTCTGCAGAAATCACCCTGAATCTTGAGCCCATGGAGTCAAATTGGAGATGGAGTAGAACTGGAGCTTAAGCACACTGAGGCTAACCTGGTAGTGGGGTGATAAATGGCAGCTAGTTTCCTCTAAATGGGTCTGGCACTAAACTGATGGAGGCAAGCTTGACATCAGGGCTCCTGGGGGAAGACCTGGCATCTGAGTCTGTGGATGCAGTCTTAGCATAACGGACTATGAGAGCAAGCCTGTAGTCTGGGTTCACAGGATTTGGCTTGGTTCTGGAGCAGACTTGAAGTCACAGTTGTCAGGGTGGTGCTGGAGTTTACTTGGGGGTTCTGATGCAGGGATTGTGGTGAAATTGAGTGCTTACTTCACTTTCCTTCCTTCATGAAAGTATCTTTCTGAATTGCATCCCTGGGTTTTGAGAAGGAGAGTCATGAACAATATGAAACTGTCCTGCTTACACTTTTCAGCCTATCTTATTTGTGGTTTTCACCTAGGTACTATACTCTCTTTCCTGAATTCCTTAGTTCAGGGGAAAGTGTTTTTGTGTGTGACTAGCTGCTCAATTTAATATTTCTGCAAGGAGACCAGCACTGGAAAGTCATTTGCCATCTTGCTGACATTACTCCTTTTCTTTGAAACTTCTGAATAATTTATGTTTACTGCATAATTGTGTATTACACATAGTGCAATTGATATATTTGTCTTAACAAGTACAAAAACTTATTTTTTTACTCTCTTCATTTTTATGAATATTTTTATCAACACATTCTGGCTTTTATTTCTATTTTTAAGTTTGCTATGTGATTAAATAATATAAAATAAAAATTTAAAAATGCATTACTTGAATACAGAGGTTAATGAATAGTTATAGATCTAACATCTATAACCCCTCACTAATATCCAAAATTAAATGTTATAAGCTACAGGATTCCAAAATAAATTTACTAGTGGAAGATTGAAAAACATACTTTACAGTGCACCCTTGCTGAGCAGGTCTAGCCCCAGGGTGCTCCAGCGGAGCTGGCCCAGTACAGAGTGACACTGTTTGCCAAGAGGCCCTACAGAGCCACCAGTTGGTAAGTGAGGTGAACTGGAGCTGTGTTTTTGTGCACTGACACACAGAACAGAGGTGGGTATCCAGGACTGCCAATTTATGTCAAAGGATTCAGGACAAACCCAAGCAGTGGAACAGTCCTGGGTTGCTTGACTGCCAAAGTTCTGGAGTAGAAGGAGAAAAGAGCCATCTGGTCACAGTGAATTGCCAGCAGCTGGGAAGCAGATGAGGAGGAGTTATGCTGAGAAGCAAGAGCTGGGACCACCCAGACTCTGCTCTGGTAGTTGCCTTGGCCCATATGAGGGAGAGAATTATAAAGGTAAGAGTAGAAATTAATATGATTAAGACTAAAAAACAATACAAAGAATGAATTGAAGAGTTCGTTCTTTGAAAGATTAAATAAAATTGATAAACCCTTAGCCAACCTCATGAAAAAAGGGGAATAAAGACTGAAATTTTTGCAATTAGGAGTGAAAAGGGGGAAATCACAACTGATCCTGTGGAACTCTAGGGTCATGAATATCTACTTCAAGAAACTGTACTCTACTAAGATGAAAAACACAGAAAAAATGGACAGATTCCTAGATACATATGAATTACCAAAGCTGAATCAAGAAGATATAAAAATTCTAAATGACTTTTGAGCGTAGCCTCAAGTTGCCTTCATTTACCTATAAAGGCCTCAAGATCAACATTTTTGTAGCTGAGTAATATTCCATTGTATAAAAATAGCACATCTTTTTCATCCATTCTGTGGTTAATGGGCATTTTGGTTGTTTCCAATATTTAGCTATTACAAATTTTGCTGCTATAAATGTGGGTACACATATATTGCTGTGACATGACAATTTCAATTTTTCTGGGAAAATACCCAGAAGGGGAATAGCTAGATTGAGTGGGACTCCCAATCCTAGTTTTTTGAGGAAATTGCATACTGATTTCCACAGTGGTCGCACAGTCTACATTCCCACCAACAGTGGAGAAGAGTTCCTTTTCCCCCACAGTCCCATCAGTTGACTTTTTGATGGCAGCCATTCTTTCTGGAGTGACATGGAATCTCAATGTTGTTTTAATTTGCATTTCTTGAATGACCAGTGAAGTTGAGCATTTCTTCATGTATTTATTTACTATTTGTATTTCTTCCTTTGAGAAGTGTGTGCTCACCTCAGATGCTCATTTTTCGATTGGGTCTTTGAATTTGGGGAACCTGATGCTTTTCAATTCTTCATATGTTTTAGATATCATATTGTCTCCCTAGCATAAAAATAAATAAATAATAATAAAAAATCTGAAAGAGTAACAAGATCCAAAATGTACAATAGATACTGTATAATGAAAGGAAAAGAAAGTGCTCAAAATTAAACAGCTGGGATAGGGGAAAGGAGAAATGGAAGAAAGGAAAAGATTATATGTATGTAGATATACACATATGATTGTATGGATGTATAAGTATGCAAGATAGATAACTATATTACTAATTCTCTATTAGCTCATTAGAAAGAATAGTTCATGTTGTCATTGTTTGATTGTCTGATCATTTTTTATGCCTAGATCTCGTAACTTGAACAACTACTCCTAAGATAACAATATATAATATATTAACTAGTATTGATGTCTTACTATTGTTTTTGAAATTCTGTGCTATTTCTACCCTTTTTTCTGTTTTGCTTTTTAAAATATAAAAAAAAATCCTAGATAACCTAGTATCAGTCAAGGACATTGAAATTGTCATTCAAAACTTAAGACCAAAGAAAAGCCAAGACCCTGACACATTCACTGCTGAATTCCACAAGAAAATTTAAAAACTTAATGCCTCTATTTCTCCAACTCTTTAATGAAATTGAAAGGTAAGGAATACTTCCAAAATTATTCCTGGAAGAAAGCATTGCCCTAATACCAAAATCAGAGAAGGTCCCAACCAAAAGAGAACTACAGACCAACCTCCCCAGTGAACATAAATAAAAAAGACATGGATTTTTTATAAATGGAGTACTTCTCAGCCATAAGGAAGGATAAACTTGAGATATTTCTAGGTAAATGAGTTCATTTTGAGACCGTACTTTTAAGTAAAATAAATTAGTCACACATATGTAAGTATCGCATTGTTTCTAAGATGTGAGAAACCAAAAGTGTAAATAAGGACCCAAGTGCATAAAAGGTATTGTGAAATTGAAAGAAATGGTTCTCTGGAAAGGGGAACTACAGAGGAGGGAGGGGGAAAGGAAGGAAGGGAAAAGAAAAAAAAGATAAAATAAGGATAAAATGGAAACAAGGTTTTGTAAAAAGGAGAGGAACAGGGATTGAAAAGAAAGGGATTGGGAAGTAAAAGAGAAATCTGTGTATATTGTATATAGGTACAATTTCCCTATGTTGAATATGATCATTATATATATCTAAACTGTACCAATAAACTGAATAAAATATAAAATACACTCTAGAAAAATTTTCACAACAAAATTAAGTGACACCCAAAGAATTTCCCTGTACCCTTTTCACATACATAACCCTCTCCATCAAAATCTCTCACCAAAGCAGTACATTCATTACAATCAGTGAACCTACATTGACACATGGTTATCACTCACTGCCCATAATTATATTAGTATTTGCTCTTGATGCTGCATATTCTACAGATTTTTGCCATCTGTCTGGCATTCTTGTATCATTTAGAAAAGTTGTATTTCCCTAAAAAATGCCTTGTACCTCACTTGTTTATTTCTAGCCATCAATCTCTTGGTAACTATTGATCTTTTGCATGTCTTCATCATTTAACTATGTCAGAATGTTATAAAGTTGGAATAATATACCACATGGCCTTTTTAGATCAACTTCTTTTACTTGGTCATTGGCTTAAGCCAATTTAAGGCAATGACTAAACCTGCTGCATGACTTATAACACTGAATAATGTTTCATTGTAAGTACTATACTTTACTTGTTACTTTAGTTATTGAAAGTCATTTTTTAGTTTTAGCAATTAAAAACAGTCTGTAATCATCCATGTGCAAGTTTTTGTATAGACATAAATTTTCAACATCTGTGGGTATTGGCTGTATTCATTTCTGATAAAAAGATGTGAATTATTCAATTATATATATGTATATTAAATGGGGAGTAGTGAGAAGTTCAAATAATTTTCAAACATATCCAGATTTTTAAAAATTTTTATTATTCATTTTTGCACATTTTCCTTTTAATCTTTATTTGAAAGACATACACCAATGTAAACCATAAACTTGATGATGCAGATACAAATAAATTTGAATAGAAAAACTTTAGTATGACTTGATATTGAGAAATATATATATATTTTATTTTATTTAAGTGAAGAAAAAAAAGACATATATAATAAAGACAACAAGCAAAAGAGACAAACAAACGACTAGAGTAAATGCACAACAGTAACATTGCAGGTTTACAAAACAGGATGATAGAAACTTGACAATGGTTTCAATATTGCATATCGTTATCTTTAAAATGGTTACTTACATTAACAGATATAGACATGTAAAATTGACCTAATCATATGAGTACTAATTGTTCTTTCTCAATAATGAATACATTCAGCAGTGTGTTCATTTTAGTTATTTTACATGTACATATATACAGATTTATATCTTTTCCTTTTCACTTTTGAGAAATATATATAAGGAGAATATTTTAATCAATATTTAGATTTTTGAAATGATATTTTGCACGTTAACTAAAATATGGCTATTGTGTTAATGAACTTGCATGTCTTAAAGATGAGAAGTCAAAGATCAAACAGAGGATGTCTCATGGTAAGATTAGCTCTGAATCAATAGGCATCGTGAGCCAGGCGTGGTGGCACACGCCTTTAATCCCAGCACTCTGGAGGCTGAGGTAGGAGGAGCCTTGTGAGTTTGAGGCCGGCTTGGGCTACAACGTGAGCACAAGGCCGGCCTGAGATACATGGTGCGACCCTGCCTCAAAAAAGTAGGGCTGGGAATTTGGTTCAGTGGCTTAAGCACCTGTCTGGCAGGTGTGAGGCTGTGAGTTCTATCCCCAGTGCTGCAATAAATAAATAAATAAAAAATAGACATCATGTTAGAAAATGAATATGGATTTAAGCAGCTTCCTTTGATCTTTGTTTTCTTTCACATTATCTTTATTTGACGCTCTGTCCTATATTTTGAGAAAGTTTTGGAATAAAAATTATTTTATCCTTTTAAAATCTTGCATCTTGTCTAGTAACCAATGTGACATCCAAGCTAATAAAATTGGATTTGGAGCTTCACTTAACCCATGTAAACATTTACACAACACACTGCTCAAATAAAACTTGTGTTCAATTTTTAGATTATAAAGGTAATGATTACCTGCTTTCAATCTTAAACTCAAAATTGGGCAGTTTCAAAACAAAATGGAAATGCTTTATTGAGTCAAATTGTTTGTGATTGTAAAATGAACCTCTTTGGATATATGAGGTAATTTATTGTTCCTCAATGTTCTTTTCTGAAATATGTAAGTAGATTAAGTGTACTCATTCAAAAGCACCTTGGTGTTAAAATTTTCTTTATACCTGGATAACTACATTAAATTTACCCTAGATAATTATGGTTATCCATATTGTGTCTGGATAAACACAAATGATAAATGTTTAATATTTTTATTGTGCTTGCAAGTTTAAAACACATTGTAGGAATTAGTCATTTTCATCTACCTCAAATGAAACAATAGAGTTTATAATATATTACTTTGCCTTTGGAAATAACAGAAATATATTTTTGCCTTTTGAAATAACCCTTTCAGTAGCATCATTTGTTTCCATAAGATAGTGGGCTTGTATATAAACAAAAGAGTTATAATTAAGAGAGTGTTAAGCCAGGATTCTTTTCCTAAAACACCCTCTATTTCAATCATTGAGTGTCTGGATAAGTATATACTGCAGTGTTTCAAGAGTAAACCAGAAAGTTGAATATATATCTAACAAATATTTAGGAAATACCAACTAAGGTGTTTATATAATAAAATAAATTTATAAAAGGTGACACAAATCAGAGACAATTGTATAATTAGTGCCTTATATTTTGCCATAAACCTAAACTAAAAATTATTTTCTCCCTGTATGCCATCTCATTATGTTTCTCATGATTTCTTATTTTGTTATAGAACAGTATTGTTATGTTTTGTGTCCAGATGTCCCCACAAAGCCTCATGCAGTCATGGAGGAAGGTTTCTAGAGTTTGTGATTGATTCATTGTCCAATGCTGGGATTATGGGTGTGAATGCTACACCTAACCCAGGTTGGGTAAACTACTTATAATATAAAGGACAGAGTCTTTTCTTGCACTCCTCTCCTTTTATTGTTGTTGATTTTGCTGTCTTCCACTGTCTTGAATAGTTGTCCTTGGCCACACCACTCTGCCTGGAAGCCAGCTGTTTATGGACTGAAACTGTACAATTCCACAAACCGTGAGCTAAATAAACCTTTCCTTCCTTAATTGTGGGTGTCAGGTATTTTGTCTCAGCAATGAGAAAAAGAACCAGAATTTGGTACCAGAGAAGTGGGGTCATTGCTGTGACTATACCTGACAATGTGGTTCAGGAGCCTTTGGGAATGGCTTGTGGGAACAGCTTGGAAAGATTGTGAGATGTTCCCTAAAAGAGTAGCACTAGAACACCTTTGGCTGTTCTGTATGGGAGATTCTGAGATTCTGAAAGGTTCTGAGATGTTCCCTGAAAGAGTAGCACTGGAACACCTTAGGCTGTTCTGTATGAGAGATTCTGATCAGAGCTCAAAAGACCAAAGGCTGATAGAAAATCTGTCTGTAAAGACCAGGCTTGGGAGGATTCTACTGGGAAGAAGTTCTGAATAAACTGTTGGACTCCAGATGTGTTATGGCTTGGCAAAAAGTTTGTCTGCATTATACTTGTGTCTGGAGACTTTGCCTGAGATTGAGATTAAGGGTAGTGGGCTAAATTTGGCAGAAGAAATTTCAAGACAATCAAATGTTGAGTCTGTGGCATGGCTATTGTTGGGAATTTTAGTAAGATTTATGTTGCAGATCAAGAACAAAGAGCCCAGAAGGAGATGTAAAATGTTATGAGTCTGGCCAGAAAAAATACTTTAGTAAAGTTGTGGACTATAAAGATAGAGCTGAGAAGGAACCGGAGAATAGAAAAGATGACCTCAGGGCATCACAAGAAGCAGCAATTCTCCACCTTTTGCAGCCTCAAAATTGCAAAAGTGAAAGACTTTGCTTTGAGGAGAAGAGCACTGTATTCCACAATGGTGGCAGCCACACTATGTTCCAGAATGATGGCAACAGCACCAGGTTCCAGAATTGCAGCAGCATAGAGAATTTGTTCCTCAGAATCAGGTTCAGAGTGCCCAGTGATCCAGAAACTCAACCCTACAAGCAAGAGAGAGGAAAGTCTGGCTACTGCTCCAACTGGCAGTAGAACTTGGAATCATGTGGCACTGGTTTTAGGTGCATACAGGGTGCAAGAGTTGTGGGATTAAAAAGGCTTTCCCCTTGATTTCAGAAAGCCTAGAAGGCCAAGCAGTGTGCCCCTGAAAGGGAAGTATATGAAGCTGTGAGGGTGAAGCTGATGGTGCAGTAGAGACCCCAGAAGTTTGGAAAAGACAGGAGTATGGGATCATCTATGGAAAACTGAAAGGAGGGAGCAAATCAGCCCTAAGAGAGAAGCTGTGGGAGCTACAACCACAAGTTCCATAGGGACAAAGTCACTCAAGCCTTGTGGAACTCACAACTTATCACAGATTGCTTCAAATGTACCACATGGAACTACAAGACTTAATGTTTGCCCTGCTGGACTTTGGATTTGATTTCATTCCAATGCTTTGTATCCCCATTTGTGCATTTTGTAATGATAATGTTTATCTTGTGTCATTGAATATTGGAAGTGTTTGACTTTCTTTCTATTTGTACAGGGGCTCAAAGCTAAGAGTTTGCCTTAACTCTCAGAGGAAACTTGGGACTTGGACTCTTCAGCAGTGCTGAAACTATTAGGCTTTTGACAACTCTTAGAGATGGACTACATACCTTTTTCATAAAGGATGTATATGAGTCTTTGGAGGATCAGTGGTGGAATGTTATGGTTTGTGTTTGAATCTGCCCCCAAAATCTCATGCAGTCATGGAGTGGGAGAGTTTCTAGAGTTTGTGATTGATTCATGGTCCAATTCTGGGATTATGGGTGTGTTACACTCACCCCAGGGTGGGTAACCTACAGATAATATAAGGGAGGGAAAGAATATTCTTTTGCACTCCTTGCTTTTTGCTCTTGTTGGCTTTGCTGTTTTCTGTCACCATGAACTGTTGCTCACTCCCATGAGCCACCCTGCCTTGGCACTAGCTGATTGTGGATTGAAACATCCACAAACTGTAAGCTAAATAAACCTTTCCTCCTTAATTTTGGGAGTCAGGTATTTTGTTTCAGCAACGAGAGAAAATTAATCACCACAAGTATTTCGTACTTAACAACCCAAACCAAAAAATTAAGCACATTATTTTGTCTTTTTCTTTCAGCTATTACATTGAGGCTACCAAATACTGTACTATTAATTTTACCTTCAGAAAAGTCTTCATTTGTCCTCTGTATTTGAACTCTATATAAAATTCAAATCATTTTCCTATAGGATAAGTACTATATTCTTTGCTATTATTACTATATCAGAAGCTAGATCTTCACCCAGTGTAACTGCTTACTTTTCTCTGATCTGTCCTTTAAAAATAAAAAAAAAATTCTCCTATTTCACTCCTCAAAATATTACAATTATGACCAAGATTCTGGAACAAGGTAATAATTCATGAGTTTGTTCAGCTTTCTTCTTAAATGTTACAGTTCTTTTCAATCCTTATTACAAAATGATTCACTCCAGCTATAATTTTTGTTTCTTGTATATGTCTCTGCTTGAAAAATGACCCTCTTTAAAAACCCTCAGACACTAATTTCAAGAAATTCTTCAAGGTTTAACTCATATGTGCTAGAAAATCTAGGTAAGAAATTCTGTTAAATTCCCCAACATGTATATCAAGCACTGACTCATTCATTGCAGATAAAATAGGAAATAAAATCCAATTGTCCTTGACTTCATGTTATAGTACATTGGTGGGAGACAGAAAATAGAAATAAACAATAATAATAAAGTAATCAAAAGTTTTGCTTTATACTTTAAAGAAAGTAGAGTTGAGCTAAGCTGACTTAGAGGCAGAAAAGGCAGAATTTCCCATTCCTTCAGATTATGTTTCTGTGGACATCTCCCAGTAGGGATTTTTCACACTGAACTAGCTCTTGTCCTGGGTGACATAAGCCTTGTATTGTGCAGGTCTCCTATGGTATTATCCACTTACATTTTGAGAGTAAATTGTTGTACTGTCTCAGAAATCCTGTCACTACCTGAATAGACTTTATCTTGAAATATCATCTAATATTAAAAATAGAGATAATAGGATAGAGTAAATAATATGCTTTTTAAAAATTATTATTAGCAATGTGGAAAAGTAGGCCTGCTTGTACACTGCTGATGAAATATTAATTTCATATAATATTTCAAAAGCCATAGTTTGCATATCAAAGATTATGTACTGGGCAGCATGGGCACTGATCATTTAGAAAATACTTCTAGATGTATAACTTAGGTAAATGGAGAGAAACTTTATGCATATTTTTAAGGAAATACACTGAAGCTTATTTGATTCAAATTGACTTAAAATATTGAAAATTTGCATCCAAATATTCATGAAGAAAAAATGGATAATTAAAAAATAGATCATCCTGGAACAGTTCAAATTAAGCGACCAGACTGCATGTGATATGAAATGTTGTAGAATCAGTCACACAGAATAATGCGGCTCGTGTAGCTCAACATAGAATTAAAATATGTTGATGGTTTATGGATAATATATAGATGGTAAAAGAATTAAAAATATTGTCTGAAAGAATACATACCATGCCCATAATAATGCTTGTAGCTAGAAACTAAGCGCAACATAGAGAAACTAGAGTCAGATCACAGAAAAATTGAACATTTTCTATGTAGTTTGCTTCACTGCCTGTGTAGTTGACCTTTGTTGTGAATTTATATTGGGGTTCTTCTACAAATATTTTGATTCAGTTTTAAAACAAATAAACAAATTAAGGAAGTTTGGATTATTGAGAAAATGACTACACTTTAAATGAATCAGTTGTAATTTCATGGTTTGACTACAGGCTTTGAAATTAGACGGATTGATTTTGAAGTCTTCTTCAAAATTATTAGTTGTGATCTTGAAAAAGTTCACTTCTAAAGAAGTACTTTGAATGGTAATCAAATTGTAGTTTTTTTAAGTTATAGCATTGATAATTCTCAAAGAATGAAGGAATTGTAAAACTCTGTTTTTCTATTGTTGTTTAAAGACTTGCATTTCATCACTACATAGTGAGACACGTAAATAATGATCTATTTAACAATTACAAGGCATGGAAACCATGTATGATGACATAACCAAACATTCTTCTATGCTCAAATAGCTCAGAGAACCTAAAATATCTTGACATAATAGCTCTTTGTTGAAAATCAACCACTTTTCCCTGTGACATTGTGTATTTTGGTGGCATAATGCATCAGGGTGCCCACTATAGTATCCCTCCTAAGACAATAGTCCTAGCAGTGGCACCTTTTATTATCACACAGACAAAGCACTCTTCAACATTCAGTTATTGGTGGACTAGCCACAGGCTCTGCAATGTGCTCATTTGGGGCTACCAAAATTCATAAATGGGTAAATTGCTGTTTGAACATTGGACTGTGTTTCTTACATGCTGGAAAATTTCCTTCCTCACTGGAATCCAGGGAGCTACCATTGGTCCCCCACATCTGCAGTAGTTGCTTCTCCAGAACACACCTATGTTTTGGCCCACAGTGTATGTTTCAGATATAAGTTCTTGCTGCCACTTGATTGAACAAAATATAACAATAAAAAGAATACAGTCTATTATTATAGTTCTTTATATTTAGCAGACTGTGCTTATGACAATGCCTATTAATTTGCCTTTTAGCTCAACAGAAATAATGACATTAGAACAAAAAACAGAAAACTGATGGGATTACTTACAGTTTATGGAGTTGCTCATATTAAATATAAAAGACAACAAATATGCACTACTGAACCTCAAAATCCTGTTTTGTGCTTTGTACAAATACAAGGTGATGTAAATATGATTATAATACAATACTGGCTAACTGTATGTTATAGAATACATCCATATAAATAGGTTTTATGTAATTTGATTAAATAAAAATTCTTTTATCTGATTCATATTAATCTATCGTGACTCCTTAGTAAAGTTCGGCCTTCTTAGACATAGGAATGGAGGCCATTTATTGACTTTGTTCCTGAAATTTTCAATTTTAGAATCAAGTCTAAGAATATTTTTCTTATGAATAACAGCAACTTGAAGTTTCTTCTCAGAAAATAAAAGTGTTTTGGTCACTGCTCACTAAAACAAACATATATGTGATAAGACAAGTAGAGATTTTCAAATTGTTCTGAGAGTCCTGCAAGCTGTTAACTGGTGATCAGGATGAGCAGCTTTAATCATAATAGGTTCAAGTCTTCAGGAACTGATGAGTTAGACTGTACTTGAACTTTATATGAAAACAAAGTTCTATTCCTAGACAATATTAATCTTTACAAAACTAACCTAATGGGTAAAAATTAACCTAGTACCCAAGTGCATTGTCTTGTCTATCAGAGAAATATGCAATAGTTTTTAAAATTTGTGAAGTATTAGAAAAATTTCCATGAAGCAAATATAGCAAAAACTCTATTTAAAAAATAAAACGATGCTAGATTAAATAGCAGCTTTAGACTATTATTTGATGAACACTAATTTAAGAAATTTATGTATGCTAACTGACTGACTTACATCAATCCTAGTAATGTTCTTTTAATCTTAGCAGTAATACAATAATAATAGGCATATAATTATGCAAAATTTTATAGATAAGGAACACAGAAAGAGAGGTCAACCGATATATTAATGGGCAGAAAATGTTATAACCAGGAGTAATTCTGGATTCCGAGATTAATCTTTATACCACATGAGCAAGATTCTAGTGGCATATTATCCTGACAAATACTTCAATTCTTGGTAATGATAAAACTGTATTTTTTTCAAATATGCATTCTTGATTTAGGGTAGAGAAACAGGGATATTTCTATGCAGGAATTTAATACATAAAAGTATAGTTTTTCATATTAGGAGAAATAGAAGCAAACACTTTAAATGGAAAAGGAATGAACATTTATTTGGAAACAAAATTGAATATTAACAGCCACCTCACACTTTATAACAATGCTAATAATTAAGATAACAAGTCCACAATTTATGAAGCAGTTCTATTCCTAGAGAATGTTTATAAATTCAAATGGTTTGTAAGGCTGATAAAGTGAGTCTTACACACTTTTGACAAAAACATACCATGTAAGGTAAAAAAACAACAAAAAAACCACACAAAAATATTGTAAATGAACTATATTTGCTTCTACCTGTACCATAGAATAATGGTGCAGTACAGTTCAACTGGCATTTAAGGGTTTACATAGAGTGAACTAATGAGAAGAAAGTTACTAACTGGAGGAAGTAGGGCAGGTGAGAAATGGTAGAGTGATGTCTACCATCGTTTTTCCTTGGTTCAATCTCTCAATTACTTCCACTTCTGTTTCCATGGTTATTGATTTGCACTTCCTAACAGTCTCCTCCACAGCACCACTGCCTTTTCTTTTGCTTCTGGACATGCTGAGCTCTGAATAAACACTGCACTACTGTACACTATCACACTGTACAGTAAGCACAGTAGCACAACTGTGACAATGTTCAGCAGACACATGACTTTTTTCTGTGATTTATTCACAAGTATGAATACTGGTAATGTGTGATGTGTTTCTGTCTGTAAGTTTGCAATGTTTGGAATTCAGAGACTTACTGTACAAAGGTTTAAAAATGGAAGAGAATAAAGAATATTTTCTGAATTTAGAGATAGACAAATCTTCCTGAACAAGATATAACACTCCAAAATCATGAAACTTGAAAGACTTCTCTATCTAAAAGGAAAAACTCTTAATAAAACAGACTGCATAAAAATAGATGCTTTTCAGCTTATAATGGGGTTACAAGCCAATAAACACTTCACATGTTGAAAATATCATAAATTGAAATGCATTTAATACTTCTAACCTACTGAACCTAATGATTTACCCTAGCCTGTCTGAATCACACTCAGAATACTTACATTAGCCTGCAGTTGAGCAGTCATCTCACACAAAAGCTATTAAAATAAAATATTGAAAATATAATGTAATTTATTGAATAATATACTGAAAGTGAAAGAGGGAAAGGTTATATCTATGCTCATCATTAATGTACACAGCCAAAAGCACAAGGGTCTGAGGAATATTTGAAGCATTACACTAAAATTAATTGCTGGGTAATGGGGATTCTACAGCAGCAGGTTCATCAATTTCTGATTAGGTGTGGTTTCTTGCTACTGCCCACATCACAAGACATTTGTACTGCATATTGATAATCTAGGAAAAAAATTCAAAATATGGTTTTTACTGAATGTGTATCATTTTTGCAACATTGTAGAGTCAAGTTTGTAAGTTGAACCTTCTATAAAGATATAAACATAAGGCTTGAAAAATATTAATATACAATAAAGGAATTATAGTAACAATATACAAAAAAACTTTATGATTTCATAATAAAATTGTCAAAAGTAAAAATGGGCAAATTACATTTATAGACATCTTGTAGAAGTCCAAAGATGAATATGTACACTAAAATATGTTTAAGCTCATGAATCATCTATAAAATCCAAATTAAAACAACGCTGTTATACATAAATTGGATAAAGGTTACAAGTTTAATCTTCAGTGGTGGGGAACAAATTTTGGAAATGAAATACCCACAAACTGCTGAAGGTGAATGGTAATTTGGTTCAGATTTTTGGGGATTTCTTAGCTCATTTTGTGGTGCTTTAACAAAATGTCTGAGGCTAGGTAATTCCTAAGGAACAGAGATATAATTTTTATGATTCTGGAAAGTGGAAAATCCCAGATCAAGGAATCAGCATTTGATGTCTGGTAAAGGCTGTTTGTAATATGTCTGCTTCTAGGATGGCATCAGTTATAATGACCATGGGAAGGGAGGGGTGCAGCATTTTCACATGGAGAAAGGTATGGAAGAAAAAAGCCCCATTTTAAGGACCATAATTGCATTAATGAGGGCTCCACTCTTATGATTTAATCATACCCTGAAAGCTTCCCTTAATACTACTGCATGGAGGATTTAAATTTCCATGTTACTTTGGGAGGGGATGCAATCATTCAGAATCATATCAGAAGGTGATTTGGTAGAAGTACCAGTACCCATATTCCTCAACTTATTGTGAGGTTTCATTCTGATAAACCTATGATAAACAGAGATTATGGTTCCTTCAACATTCATTTAATACAAATACCCTAGCAAATATCACTGCTGAACAACAAAATATAATGGCAGGTATAGGTTATTAACCCTTGTGATGTGAGAATGTTCTATGTGTCATATATGGTGTTATGGTTTATGTTTGGATGATCCCCCAAGCCTCGTGCATTTATGGAGGTGGCTGAGTCTAGTGTTTGTGATTGGTGCATTGTCTAGTGCTGGGATTTGAGGTGTGAGTGCTGCACCCACCCAGGAGCAGAGAACCAGTATACTATATAAGGGAGGGAAGGAGGCATGCTTTTCCCTCTTTTTTGACCTTTTCACTCTTGCTGCTTGAGGTCAACATGAACAGCTGCCCCTTAGCCATGCCACCCTGCCTTGGAGCCCACTGAGTATGGACTGAAACTTCCAAAAACTATAAGATAAATGAATCTTTCCCTCCTTCCTTTTGAGTGTCAGATATTTTGTCTCAGCAACCACAGAAAAATAACCAAGACATACAGCTATCCTGCACAAAGTTCAAAACTGAAAATTCAGGGTGTAGTTTCTACTGAATGCTCTTTTTTGATAATATCATAAAACTGAAAAATCATAAATCAAAGCATCATAAGCTGGGGAACTTTTGCCTTTAAAATGCTCATACATTCTGAAATAACAGTTTTGCTTCTAGGAACTGCTCCTAGAAAAATACTGAGGCAAACTTGTAAAGACACAGGTATGAGGAAGCTTCAGAACAGATTGCTTATGCTATTGAAAGTCAAAATTACCTAAATACCCTTTAAACACTATAACATTTATCAAAGTTATAAAAATGAATAAATAATACTACATATTCTGACATAGAAAGATACCAAAATATATTGTTAGGTGGAAAATTTAGTTACAGAACAGTGCATGTAATCCCATTTATAAAGAATAAAACTATGCATATTTATGTACAATAAAAATTAGGCATACTTTTGAACCATAAAAAGTACGAGACTTGTTTATTTGTCTTAAGTACATTAGTATAAGTAGTTGACTTCAGAGACATGTTGTTATGTGAAATCATATCTTCTGTATGTATAACACAGTCTCTTTTCACATTTCATCAATAGTTCTCCAAATACCTTTGTAGTCATTTCTCTTTGTCTATAATTCAAAGCAGAATTCTACATTACATTTAACAACCATGTATCTTTAATCTCATTCAATCATGAAAAATTCATCATTTTTTATTTGTGTTCATTCACTTTGAAATTTTGAAGAGTAACAGGCCAGCTATTTTGTAGCATCTTCCACATTTGTGTTTGTCAGATGATATTTGTATTTTTTGTTTGCTCTGCTATTGAACCATTTCATAGTAATGGTACATATTTCCCAAAGATAAGAATTAAAATTTTGTTTGGCCTCCTTAGGTAGTAGTATAATTACTTTTTTAGAACAAGTACATAGGTTTTCTCATATTTACTGGTTCCATTACATAAAGCAAAAAATTTTAGAAACTATGCACAAGTAGACTCAAGCAAAAAGTTAACATACATTTATATAAAGATATCGATATACTCAACTTTTTGTGTTTGGGGAAATTAAGTTCACAGAGACAGTTTGATTTTAAAATTGTCCTTATACATTTTATTCATTTTACAATTTGCATTTTGATTTAGGTTTGCTTTTAGTTGAAAGGTATACATTCAAAATTATTAAATTTACCTAGAGTATCTCTTTTTGACAGTTGAAAATGGATAAACTCTGCTTGGTGGTTCAGCCCAGATGTTTGACTTAATTTATCATATATTTAACAATGAGCTAAGTTCAGCCTTCCATATTATGAGATAGAATGTTAATCTCAAAATAAATTAGTCATGACAGAATTTTCTTATTTCTTCCTTTGAATATTCCTATTTATCAGTGTAAATAAATGATGTTCTTGTTCCCACATTTGCTGCAGCAAAGGTACTCAGAAGTATTTCATGTTCTTTTATTTCCTGTGCTACACATATCCAGTTCAATATGATTTCATGCTTGCTCTAAATCTGCACTTTAATACATTCAACAACCTTTGATACCATGTTGATACCAATGCTGAACACAACAAAATTATTAGTCAGTTGGACACAGGCAACAATCTTAGTTCATTTTCCTGGCTTCTAATCTCTTAAAAGAATTCCATATTGTATTTTATAAGCATTAATCATATCATGTCTGTCCTCTGCTTAGATATCTTCAATAGAGGGTTTCATGCCCTGGTTTGCTTAAGAGTCCTAGTTTGCTCCTATTGTTCTGGAATAATTATTAATAGAAGCCTTCTCTTTCAAAAGTGTCCTGGTTTGGATGAGAAGTTGTATAGTTATCCTATTTCAGCAACTTCTCATTGCACCTTAAATTAGACATGACCTATTCTACCACTGCTTATTTCACAGATTTTATCTCCAACTTTTCTTTCATTCTTTTGAAAAATTCTGATATTTCTTTATTTCAAATGAAGTAGAGTTAGTTCTGATTTAAGTCTTTGCACCTGATTTTTCCACTCTCTAGAATGCTTCTTACCAGGTTGTTATATGGCTAGCTCCTTCTTTAAAAGACTTTTTCTTTACACCATCTAAGCCATATCTGCCCATTTCCGATGCCTCAGCTTATTACTATGTTTTTACTGTAGATAATCTTTTTTTTTCACATAGTTTTTATTTTTAATTGAATTTATTGTATTTATTTAATTTTGGGTCAATGTTTTCTTACTACAATGTAGTTTACTAGAACATAGCTGTCAAAGATAGTGGGTAACTATCAGGCTTTAACTTTAAACACCAGGCTTTAACTTTAAACCATATTAACTGCCTCATAAGTATTTGTTGACTGCATGAATTAGTTCCAGAGGACTAGAACATTAATATGATGTTCTTTCTATAGACAGTTGCTACAGAATAAATATCTCAACAAAGCAAATATTCCATGAATGGTTCTATACATTTTAAACTACTAAAAAAATTGAACTAAAATCTGAAAAAAACTATTAAAGTGACCCAGTTTTCTGATTAAAAAAACTTAATCTGTAGACTTATCAGAACTTTCCACTCATCCAGTATTTAAAATGCTGCTAGGACTGAATAAGCCAAACTCATTCTTTGTGATTTATTATTGATTTCATTTTGATTTATTATCAATTGGCACTTGGAAAATTCAAAACCAAGTTTCTCTATCAATTTTACAAATACAAATTAATGGAATGCATAGAATATTTTCACCTTTATTACTCTCTATGAAAGTCCAAAATATCTGTAAGGACAGGAAAATTAGAGGAGACAGTGAACATGGGATAGAAACATCTGAATTTGAAAGGAAACCAGTTTTTCCAGCTAAAATTATACAATTTAAGCTCATGAAATTCATGAGATGGTGTTTTCTTTTGTTTCAGTAGATACTGCCTTTAAATGTTTATTTAAATAATCTAGTCAATGCCAAGAGTCCTCTCACCCCCAAAAGAATGACCATCATCAAAAAATCAACCAATAACATGCAAGTGGAACTGTGGGGAAAAAAGGAACACTTCTCCACTGCTGGTAGAAGTGTAGACTGGTGCAACTGCTATGCAATCAGTGTGGAGATTCCTCAAAAAACTAGGATCAGAAGTCCCATTCCACTTAGCTATTCTCCTTCTGAGTATTTACCCAGAAGAACTGAAAACAACATACCATAAAAATGTATGCACCCATATTTACAGTAGCAGAATTTTTAATAGCTAAATCTCAGAAACAACCCAAATGCTCATCCAATGAAGAATGGATAAAAAGATGGGCTATTTTTATATAATGGAGTACTACTCAGCTATAAAGAAGGATTAACTCAAGGCTTTTATATGTAAACAAATGCAGCTAGAGATCATACTTCTAAGTGAAATAAATCAAACTCATATGTGTAAGCATTGTGTTGTCTCCCTAGTGTAAGAGACTAAAAGAGTAAGATGCATGTTATGGTTTGAGTCTGGATGTTTTGCCAAAGCCTCGTGCAGTCATGGAGGTAGGCTTCTAGAGTTTGTAATTGACTCATGGTCCAAGGCAGGGATTATGGGTGTGAGTGCTACCCCATCTAAGTGGGTGTGGCCTACATACAACGTAAGGGACAGAAGAGTCTTTTCTCCATGATCCTGCCCTTTTGCTCTGGATTCTTGTGCTTTTTTCTGCTGCCATGAACTGCTGTCCTCTGCCATGTATCACTCTGCCTTGGAGCCAGGTGATTATGGACTGAAACTTCTATAAACTGTGAGCTAAATAAACCTTTCATTCCTTAAATTTAGGTGTTGGGTATTTTGTTTCGGCAATGAGAGACATGGAACCAAGATAGAATTTAGTACCAGTGGTATGAAGTCATTTCTGTGACTATACCTGATCATGTGGTTCAAGAGCTTTTGGAAGTGGCTTTTGGGAAGAGTCTGGAGAGGTTTGGAGATGTTGTCTGAAAGAGTAGCACTGGAACACAGTGTTGTCTTAGTTACTTTTCACTCGTTGCCGAGACAGAATACCTGAAGCCCAAAATTAGGGAAGGAACGGTTTATTTCTTACAGTTTCTCAGGAGTTTCAGTCCATACTCAGTTGGCTCCAAGGCAGCATGGTATGGCAGGGCAGCCATGCATGGCGGCTGTCAAAATAGCAAGGTGCACTGGTGAGAGAGAGAGGGCGGAAGAGCATAAGAGAGGAAGACCCACCTCCTTTACACTATATCTCAGCTCCACCCCTGGGCGGGTGCAGCAGTCACATCACCAATCCCAGCTCTAGACAACAAACCAAACACAAGCTCCAGACTCATCCCCATTAAAAGTGTATGAGGACTTAGGGGTACATAGTATCACCCAATACAAGTGTCTTGGTTACTTTTCTATCCTTGCTGAGACAAAATACCTGACCCCCAAAATTAGGGAAGGAAAGGTTTACTTAGCTTTCAGTTTTTGGAGGTTTCAGTCTTTAATCAGCTGACCACAAGGCAGGGTGGCATGGCACTGGGGCAACACTTCAAGGCAGCAACCAGAGCAAAAGGAGGGAAAATCAAGCCTCTTTTCCTCCTTTATGTTGTACAGAGACCACCTCTCTCTGGGGTGGGTGTATCACTTACAAAATCTCTGTGCCCTCCTCTTGCACAGGATGAGGACATTAACAGAGTAAGGATCCTGGCTCCCTGCTGAGTCTCTTAGTTAAACTTCTGAACTTCTAAAATTGACACAATGTAAAACCATAACAAATGGTTTAAGCTGTTCTGCATGGGAGATTCTGATCAGAGCTTAGAAGGCCAGAAAACTAGAAAAGACCACACTTGGGATGATTCTGCTGGGAAGAAGGACTGCATTGGTTGTTGGACTCCAGATGATGTATGTTATGGCTTGGCAAAAAAGTTTGTCTACAGTTTGCTCATGTCCAGAGACTTTGCCTGAGACTGAGATTAAGGATGGCAGACTAAATAATCTGACAAAAGAAATTTCAAGGCAGTCAAATGTTGAGGCAGTGGCATGGTTATTGTTGGGGGCTTTTAACCAGAATTATGTTGTGAATCAAAAGCAAAGAGCCCAGCAGGATGATTTAAAAGGTTGTGAGTTTGGCCAAGAAACAAGATCTAGTAAAGTTGTGGACTATAAAGATAGAACTGAGATCTCCACTGCTGAGAAGGAACAAAAAATAGAAAAATCGGCCTGGGGGCTTCACAGGAAGCCATTGGCCTCCACTGTTTGCCTCAAAGACTTTGCTTTGAGGAGAAATCTGCAGAGCACCATGTTCCAAAATGTTGGCAGAGGCCACATGAACTTCCAAAATGATAGCAGCTGCACCAGATTCCATAATGTCAGCAGCATAGAGAATTTGTTCCTCAGAATCAGATTCAGAGTACTCAGCAATCTAGGTACTTGATCCCTACTGCCAAGAGAGAGGAAAACCTGGCTACTGCTCCAACTGGCAGCAGACCTTGGTTTTAGGTGCATATAGAATGCAAGAGTTCTGAGATTAAAAAGGCTTCCATTCTGATTTCAGAAGGTCTGGGAGGCCGGGCCATGTGCCTCTGAGAGGGCATTGTGGAGGCTGTGAGTGTGAAGCCAAAAGTGCAGTGGAGAACCCAGAGTTTTGGAAATCCAGGTGCATGGCTTGTCTAAGGAAACCTGCAAGGAGGGAGCAAAACCAGTCTAAGAGAAAAGGCTTGGGAGCTAAAACCATGAGAAGTGCCCTGGGGGTGGAGTCATTCAAGCCATTCGGAGCTCACAACCACATTGCTTCAGATGCCCAATGGATTTAATGTTTAGCCTGCTGGACTTTGGACTTCTTTGGTCCCATTTCTTTGTATCCTCCTGTTTGTACCCTTTAAAATGGTAATACTTATCTTGTGCCATTGAATGTCAGAAGTGTTTAACTTTGTTTTCATTTGTATGGAGGCTTTCAGCTAAGAATCTGCCTTAGGTCTTGGAGGAGACTTGGGACTTGAACTTTTCAGCAATACTGAAACTGTAAAGACTTCGGCAACTCTTGGAGATGGACTAAGTGTATTTTACATAAAGGATGTACATAAGTCTTTGGGAGGCTAAGGGTGGAACGTTATGGTTTGTGATTGGATATCCTCCCAAAGCCTCTTGAGGTCATGGTGGGCAGGTCTTTTGAAGGTAGCTGAATCTAGTGTTTATGAGTGGTTCATTGTCTAGCACTGGATTTGGTGGTGTGAGTGCTGCACACACCCGGGGTGGGTAGCTAGCATACAATATAAGGGAGAGAAGGAGGTGTGCTCTTCCCTTTTTGCTCTTGTTGTCTTTAGTACTTGCAGCCACGATGAACAGTTAAACATTAACCATGACACCCTGCCTTGGAGCCAACTGAGTGTGGACTGAAACCTCCAAAAAACTGTAAGCCAAATAAACCTTTCCTTCCTTCATTTTGCATGCCAGGTATTTTGTCTTAGCAATGAGATAAAAGTAACCAAGACAATATAAAATCTGCAATATATATTTAGAAAGGGAAAGAAACTACTCTCAAGGATATAACAACTATGATGGTAGGAAGGAGGATGAAGGGAAAAGAAAATAAAAAATATACAAATATATATAAATAAGTATAGTTTATATATAAACATATATATTCAAAATAGCTAAGATAATTATACTACTAATTTCTTTTAGTTCATTGAAAAGATTGGTTAATTTTGCAAACCTATGTCTTGTAACCTGAGCAACTACTTTGGAGGCAACAATATGCAATGTATTAACTATTGTTAATTTCTTTTTATCCTATTTTGAAACACTGTATCATTGTTTTTATTTTTGTTTACTTTTCTCTCGTTAAAATAAAAAATAAAACATCTAGTCAAGAACTTTTGTGGGATAACTTTTGTAGGTACTCATTATGTGTCTGGCCCACAAATGAAGTGCTTTATTTTACTTCCTTTTTGCTAAATTCAGTTCTACACTCATTTATAACCATTCATTATAGCTTAGTGTTATATATTAGTCACCTTCACATTACAGAGACAATACTACCTGATAGCCATTATTTAAAGGAGGAAAAGTTTATTTTGGCTCATAATTTCACAGAATTCATTTCATAGTTTGCTGGATCCAAGGCAAAACTTCATGGGGGAAAGGAGAGACAGAACAGTTGCTCATCTCATGGCATTAAAGAAGCAGTGGGAGAAGGATTGAGCCCAGCAACTAGAATATACACTTCTAGGTCACACCCATATTGGCCACCTTTTCTGACAAAGCCCCACTTTCTAAGAGCATGTTTAGGTATGAACTTATCAATGCATTAATGCACTGATGATATAATGCCTCTATGGTCCAATCGTCTTCTAAAAGATACACCTCTGAAAATAAGATTTCCTGAGGTCATTTTAGGTCAAAACCACAACATTGCTCCTAAAAAGACACATGCCCAACTCATACATGCCCAACTCATTATGTAAAATTTATTTTGTCTATGTCTAAAAATCAACATCTTAACAGTTTTAGCACTGCTGAAAGATTCAAGTCCAAAATCTCTGGTGAGACACAAGTACAATTGTTGCACTTTCCTATAAAAATCAAAAAGAAAGTTAAGTACAACCACACAGGGTATTTATTTTCCTTCCAAAAGGGAGAGATTTGAGGATAAAATAGAATTGTATCAAAATAAGACTAAAATCCAGTAGGATAAACATTAAATCCTATGACATAATGTCCAGCACCTGGTGCAGGTTATGGTCATACGTAATCTCCAAAAGGCTTGGGTATCCTATAGTCCCAACAGTTGCAGCCAACATGACTTACCTCCTAATATGGCTCTGTTCACAGCCTGCAGCCTTCCTCAGTAGATGAACTACATTTTTTCCATTTCCTTATTTCTAGGGTGTCCATTGCACCTTTGGCTTCACTCTCACAGCTTTGTGTCTCACGCTTCCATGGGCTCATTGCCTACCCTCCCAGACCTTCCTTGGAAATCCAGGTGGAAACTTCTATGATCCCCTAACTCTCGTATTCTTTGTTCCTTAAAAACCAGCACTGTGGGGATGATGTCAAGGCCAGCTGCCAGCTCAAGCAATAGCCAGGCTCTCTTGGATCATAGCTACAGCTGCCTCTGAATACTTAGATGACTGAAAAATGAAATGAATCCTGGGGACCCAACTCCCCAGGAGGGCTTCTCTGGGGGTCATTCCATGGGTTTTCTTCTCAAATAAAATGTATAAATTTCACACCTTTGAAATAACAGTAGGTGAGGACTTGGTGATTTCTGAGATGACCTTAAAGCATGTTTTTTTTTCCTACAAAAATATTTGTCATGGTGTTCAAGTACATTTTAATTTCACTAATGTCTTCAGTATCCATACCTTCTTCTTTACATGTGGCTCTTTGTAACCTCAAAACATAAGTTTTTCAATTTTTTCTATTTCGTGTTTTGCCTATGACACTTTATAAAAATCTGACTAAAAACAGGTGGCAGTACCTGTGCCACAGCTTGAATATTGGGTTGTTTTGAAATTTTTCCTGTCAGATCTATTAGGCTGCCATGATTAATTTTATTCTCCTGCAAAGTCTCAGGACATGGGACAAATGCAGAAAAATTTTCTGCCCTAGTATAATACAGATGGTTGCTAGTCTAACAGCCAAAAGTCCTTATTCCATATTTAAACCTCCTGAAACTGGGCTTTACTGTCAGCATTTCTATTAAAACTCTGCTTTTATTACTGCTGACCTGATTTATAATGCAGCTTTGTTACAGCACTGTAGATTTAAAGCTTTACAAACTTGTCCTTTGTACCAATTCCAAGGGTTTCTAAACTACAGGGCTAGATATATTCACAGCAATGAGACCACTCAGTACTAATTGTATGTTTCACCACTTTCTCATCAATGGGACAAAATATGTGATTCCTACAACTTAAAGGAGAGATTCATTTTTGTTTAAGGTTTTCAGCGGTTTCAGTTCATGGTCAATTGGTTGTAAGGTAAAGACATCAAAGAGAAAAGGCATGGCTGAAAAAAGTTGCAGCCAAGAAATAGAGAAAGAAAGGAAGAACTAGTGAGAAGAATATACTCTGCAAGGTTGTGTCCACAGTGACCCACCCCTACTAAGCAGGAACGTTCTCATAATACATTTAGCTCATCAGCAAGTTAGCACACTTACAAGTACACATGGATTTGGGGGAACATTTTTTATCTAAACCATTACATACTAGATGGTAGAAACCCCAAAATAAAGAGAACATCCCTCAGGCTTGAGAGATGCCTATGTTTGTGAGATTTAGCATAAGTCTATGAGATACAAGATATTACTGACCTCAGGGAATTCTGCTCTCAATTTCCAACTGGAAATATAATAAACAATAAGATTTTTTTCAACATTTTCTTTTAGGTAAGAGCTACAATCAAATACTATTATTATTATTACAAAGGACTAGGCTAAAAAGATTGAAAAGAAAGGGAATACACATCTAAACTATTCATACTTAAAATATGTTAGCAGGTAGTCAATCATAAACATAATTGGGATGTATAGAAATCATGCACTCTGCAAAATCAAGCCTTTTATTGCTTCAGAAAGGAAGACCATTACTTTTGCTAGATGGTTGAATAGCTTATCAAGATAATTTTAAATATTAGACTAAAAATTTAAGATGTCAGCTGTTTCTTATGGTATAAATTTGAATAATGTATTATAAATTTAATAATGTGTAAAGTAAAATCTTATGTACTTAATAATTTTTGGGAGTTTGAAATTTTAAACTGGAAGCAGTTTTTGTTATCTTTCATTCTCATGTGATGGCTTGCTTCTACATAGCATTAGGAAATTGTTCTATATGCCAGTAATATACAGTAATAGAATTTGAAGTAGAATGCAAACACTAGATTGTGATCACTGGCTTGAAATTTTAATTAGTTTACTTTGATATTTAAAATTATTGAAGATTGTTATTTCTATTACTGCATTGCCTTCATAGTTTAGATTGATAATATCTCCCAAAGGCATAATACACTCATAAATAGGGATTTTGGAAGATGATTGAGTGACAAGGGTATTGCTGTTAGGAGATGGGGTCTGGCTGGTAAGGGTAGGTTACTGAAGGTGTAAACTGGAGGGGTATATCTCCCTCTCCAGTTCCTCTCTTTTCTTTCTGCTTCCTTGCTACCATTATGTGAGTAGTTTTCTTTCACACCAAACACTTCCACAATGATATTTTGGCCTTTAAGCCTGCCAAATTTGGACTGGAACTTCTGAGATGTAAGCCAAAATGAATAGCTTGTCCTCTAAGATGTGAGTATTGGGTCAGCTTCCAGCTATGAAGAATGTAACTAAGACAGGTTTTGATACCAGTCCAGTGTAGTCATTGCTATACATATTCATGACCATGTTGTTTAGAATTCTTTGGAACTGGTATGTGGGAGGAGTTTTAAAGGCAAGGAGTTGCAGAGTTGTGAAAACCTGGGATGATGTAAGACAAGTTAGATGGGGAGATTTTGATCAGAGCACAGAATAACAAAGCACTCAAAACTATGCAGATAGTAAAGGCAACGCTCAGAAAGATTCAATTTGAAATAATGACTCCATTGGCAATTGGACTTCAGACCATGTATGTCATGTTCTGGCAGAAAATTTCTCTACATTGTGCTCATATCCTGAGACTTTGCAGGAGGTTGAGATTAAGGGCAGCAGGCCAATTAATTTGGTAGAGAAAATCTCAAGATAGTCTACTAGTCAGGCTGTGGCATTGGAACTATTGTGGGTTTTTATTTAGCTCTATATTGAGAATGAAAAGCAAATAGCACAACTCAGTGATTTTAAAGGTTTTCAGTTTCCCCTGAAAAGAAGAACATTTAAAGATTTGTTGGAAGAGAACTTCGTGACTGAAAAAATTAGTATTGAAAAGAATACAAATACTTTGCATCAGAATGATAGGAAAAGTGCCTTTAAAACATCTCAAAAATCAGTGACTCCACCCTGTGCAGCCTCAGGTGTTCAAAAGTAAAAGGCTTATTTGAGAATAAAGCTGTAGGACATCCTGCCCATAAATGGATTCGCTGAGATTAGTTTTACAGTGCTCAGCAATGCAGGTACCCAAAGGCTTCCATAGTCACGATACAAGGGAATTTAGCCACTCTTCAAGTGGTCAGCAGACCATGGCATCATCCATGTAGTCTTTGTTTTATGGACATACATCATGTGAGAATTCTGATGTCAGAGAGGCTTCCTCTCAGATTTTATAAGAAAGCCTAGAAGGCCAAGTAGTGTGATTCTGAGAAGTCAATGCATGAAGTTGTGAGAGTGAAGCCAAAATAGAGATTCCAGGAAGTTTGTGTTGCCTAGAATATGGAACCTCTGCTGAGAAAAGTTCCAAGGATTCAGTGGAGCTCCCCTAAAAGAGAAGCTGTGAAGATTACAACCAACAATCCTGTAGATGTAGTGCTTCCCCGGCCTTTGGACACTGAGTATGGACCTACAAGATTTAACGTTTGGCTTGCTGGGTTTTTGTCTTGCTTTGGTCCCACTGGTTTCTATTATCATTTCCCTTCTGAAATGGAAATGTTTGCCTTGTGCCATTGTGTGTTTGAATGTTTAACTTTCTTTTTGATTTTTATGTGGGCTCACAGATAACTGTTTGCTTTGAATCTCTTGAAAGACTTTACAATTGAATCTTTGAGCACTTCTATCACTGTTAGAAATTTGACAACTTAATTGCACAGTTTTTCTCACTAAACAACCACTAATCAATATTCTGTTTCCATAGGATTACCTGTTTTGAGTATTTTGTACAAACAGAATTATAAAATATATCAGCTTTTGTTATCAGCAAGTTTTCATGTTGTTTCATGCATCAGCATCTTACTTATTTTCTTGTTGCAGAGACAATATCAAACACACACAATCTAAGGAGAAAAGATTTATTTTAGCTCACAATTTGTAGAAGTTTCAGTCCATAGTCATGTGGCTCCAAGAAAGGCTGGCATGGCATAGACTCATGACATGGCACCAGGAAGCAGAAAGTCTTGGGAGAGGAGTTTGGAAAGAGACAAACCCTTCCAGGCCACACCCCAGCAGCACATCTTATAACAAGACCCCGCTCTTAACATCAAGTCATCTATATGCCCCATAATCCAATCATCTTCCAGAGCCTTTGAATACATGAGGCTTTGAGGAGAACTCGATCTAAACTATAACAATCAGTCATCCATTTTTAATGATGAATAATGTTGAATTGTAGAAATATACCACATTTTGTTCAACTGCTTACCACTTTATGTTCATTTGAGGTACTAGTACTTTTGGCTATCATGAGTAGTACTATTATAATGAATTACATAAAATTTTATACGTGACCATAGATTTTTATTTTTCTTAAGTATATTCAAAGGAACAAAGCTCTTGAGTCATGTGGTAACTTTTTAACTCTGAGAAACTTCTAGACTGTTTTCTAATGTATCTGATAATTTTGCATTTCCAACAGCAAGGCATAAGGCTTTTGATTGCTTCACATACTTGTTGTCTTGGTTACTTTTCACTCGTTGCTGAGACAAAACACATGACACCCAAAATTAGGGAAGGAAAGGTTTATTTAGCTTACAGTTTTTGGAGGTTTCAGTCCACAATCATCTGGTTCCAATGCAGGGTGGCATGGCACTGGGGCAGCACTTCAACGCAGCAGCCAAGCAAAAGCAGGCAGAGTAAAAGGGGGCCAAGAACAAGCCTCTTCTCCTCCCTTATATAGTACACAGGACACCCCTCCACCAGCGTGGGTATAGCTTCACAAATATCCTTGCCTTCCTTTGCACAGGATGAGGAGATTTACAAAGTAACACCCCTGGCTCCCTGCTGAGTCTCTCAGTTAAACTTTCTGACCTTTTCAAATTGACACAATGACCAGGTAACTGCTTGTGCTCTACACCCCAGGATGTAGAACTGCTGAATTACTTAATTAAGCTTCTAGACTTCTCAAGTTGACACAATGTATAAACCATAACACTTGTGAACACTTTTTTGCTATGTTTTTATTTATAAGCATCCTAGTAGATATGAAATATCTCATGTCTTTGATTTTACTTGAGTCTTTCTAATTACTATCAATATTGAATTTGAATAAATATTTTATTTTGTAGATGATAACCTGTAGCAAAAGGACAGCAAAAAATCCCATAAAGTACACAATATCAGGCTGGTAGCTGCTCTGTGTAACTGAGTCTAATTCCACGCAGGTCCTCTGAGAGACAGGCCTTTGTTCCTTGAGGTACAAGGGAGTTAAAATATTTACTTTTAAGATCCCAGCACTTATGAGGCTGAGGCAGGAGAATTGCCATGAGTTTGAGGCCACCTTTGACTAGAAAGTGAGTGCAAGATCAGCCTGAACTACATAACAAAACCCTGTCTCAAAAAGACAAAGTTAAAAAATCCCACGTAACTGGCTGAGGGCTGATCCCGATGGCATTTACAAAGTCTTTTGCAGGAGTCATAAGTGTTTATAAAATGATGTTATCACCATGTGCTGGAAACCTGAGTCCCAATGGGACACTTGATAGCCACAGATTGTGTTTCACACCACTCAGTTCTACATGCACCCAATATTATGTTCTTGCTATTTCATCACTTTTTCTTTAAAGTAACATCTATTAACCTTTAAAACATGGACTCATACTAGAAATTTAGTGCGGTAATTAAGTAAGGTTATTTAATCAGCTTATGAACTATGTTGAGAGAGCTAAATGAATCAATGGATTCTGTCTAATAATTTGATCTCAGTTGATTCATTTGACCACGTGTTTATCAAAAAGGTAAGATTGGGTCTCCTACGCTTGGAAATACATTAATCTCAAAATGAATTGTACTAACAGAATTCTTGTTTCCTCTTCTTACTATTTCTCTTGCTCAGGTTACTCAATGTGAGTGATACTTTCATTTACTGAGGCAAAAATACATAATTATCCTAAACACATGATAATCTGATTCTACTTCTATTTCCAATGTATAATTCCTATCTAGTGGTTTTTCTGTTGCAAGGAAGTCAAAATATCTAGGAAGCATCTTCAGTTTTAGGTTTAGTAAAACTCCTAGTATGCCCATGGGGTAAAGCATACTTCCTAATAATCAGATGATGTTTTATTCTGTGCTTAATGTTGTAGGGATAGCAAATCACCAGGGATAAGGCAATGCTAAAAGGTAGTATATCTACTATGATGATATTGGTTCTCAGACTAGTGTTTTATGTTCACCCAGGAACACAGTACCATATAACGTCTATTGACTAAATTATACACATATTCACACACCACCTGTCAAGTGTCATCCTCAAGTAATCACATAAGCTATATGTTTAAAGAATTATAAAAATTAGATCTCCAGGTGATATATAATATTGCGGGAACAGTACAATTGCAATCATGTTTGAGTCTCTTCTTTCTATTTCACAGTATCTGTTATGTATTTTGACCCTTATTTACACTTTTGGTCTCTCAATGTGGTATTTATACATGGGTGTCCAATTTATTTCACTTAAGAGTAAAGTCTCAAGGTGCATCCATTTACCTAGAAATGTCTCAAGTTTATCCTTCTTTATGACTGAGTAGTACTCATAAGTATATTAAAAAACTATATCGTCTTTATCCATTCATTTGCTGATGGGAATTTGAGCTTGTCTCCAAGATTTAACTATTGCAAACTGTGGTACTGTAAACATGGTGTGCATGTATCACTGTGGTATGATGCTCTTAATTCTTTTGGGAAGATATCAAGAAGGGCAATATCTTAGGTTAAATGGAACCTTTAGTTGAGTATTTTGAAGAATCTCCACACTGATTTCCACAGTGGTTGTACCAGTCTACCCTCTAACCAGTAGGGGAAAAAGATTCCTTTTTTTATAACTGCCTCACCAGCATTTGTTATTGCTTGTTTTCTTGATAATATCCATTCTTTGTGGAGTAAAATAGAATCTCAGTGTTGTTTTAATTTGCATCTCTTGAATGACAGTGATGTTGAACATTTTTTCATATAGTTATTTGCTCTTTCTGCTGCTTCATCTGAGAACTGTCTCTTCATTTCAGATGCATATTTTTGGATTGGATCTTTAAATTTGGGAGGGTCTGATTCTTTTGAGTTTTTATATATATATATATATATTCCAGATAGTGTCCTTTTTCAAGGAACAACAGGCAAAACAATTTTTCCCCACACTTTAGGTTTTCTCTTCACATTGTTAGTAGTTTCTTTTGCCATTCAAAAGCTTTTTAATAAGGTGAAATCCCAGTTGTTGATGCTTTGTGATTGAGATTTTGTTCTTAAAATCTTTGCCTAAACCAATGTTTTCAAGAGATCTACCTATTCTGTCTTCCAGCAAATTTAGTATTTCTGTTTTAATATTTAGATCTTTAATACATTTCCATTTTAATTTAGTACAAGGTGAAAGATATGGGACTAGTTTTAATCTTTGGAATGTGGAAAACCAGTTTTTCCAACACTACTTATTAAAGAGCCTATCTTGCTTCCAGTGAAACTATTTGGATCTTTTCTCAAAGATAACGTGGCTATATGTTTGGAATTATTTATGCATCTTCTGTTCATTGGATCCTCGTCTGGTTTGTGTGTGTGTGTGTGTGTGTGTGTGTGTGTGTGTGTGTGTGTGTGTGTTGTTGTTGTTGTTATTGTTTTTTAAATGTACCATGCTTTCTTTTTTATCATGGTAGCTTTGTAGTACAGTTTTAAGTCAGTGATTGTGATGCACTCAGCAGGCTTTTGTTGCCTAAAATTGCCTTTGCTATTCTGTCTCTTCTAGTTCCTAACCAACTTTAGCATTTTTTTCTCTTACTCTGTGAGGTAGTGTATTGGAATTTTGATCAGAACTGCACTAAATTTTTATAGAAATTTTGGAAGTATGGGCATTTTCAATGTATTGATTCTTCCTATCCAGAAACATGAGATTTTTTTCCCATTTTCTGATATTCATTCCAGTCTCTTTTTAAGAGTGCTTAAATTTTCAACATAGAGGTCTTTTACTTTCTTTGTTATATTGATTCCAATTTATTTCATTTCTTGGTTGCTATTATGAAAGATGTTCTTTCCTTAATTTCTCTCTCAGGGACTTTGTTATTCATACACAGAAAGGCTATTGATTTCTGAGTGTTGACTTTTTATCCAGTTATGCTGCTGAATTTGGTAATTAAATATAGAAGTCTTTTGATGGAATTTTGGGAGTCTTTTTTGTAGCATTTCATACCACCCACAAATAATGATAATTTAACTTCTTGCTTTCATACTCTTATATCTTTTATTTTTTCCCTTGTTTAGTTGCTCTGGTAATATTTCCAGAGCTATATTGAATAAGAGTAGTGATGCTGGATATCCCAGTCTTGTTCCTGATTTTAAAGTGAATTCTTTGAGGTTTTTTTCATTTAGTATGATATTGGTTATTGGTTTGTCATAGATGTCTTTTATTAGATTGAAATAATGATCACGATGCCAATTTTTGGTAGAGTTTTTGTCATGAATGGGTGTTGGATTTTATCAAAGATTTTTTTCGATATATTGATACGATCGTATGGTTTTTGCCCTTGGTTATGTTAATATGGTGTATTACATTTATCAATTTGTGTGTGTTGATTTGTATATCTCTGAATTCCTGGGATGAATCCTACATGGTCAAAGTATGTAATCTTGATGATTTGCTGTATTTGATTTTCCAATATCTTGTTGCAGATTTTTGTATCCATGTTCATTTGGTAGATAGGTCTGTAGTTCTCCTTTTTAGTTGGATCCTTTTCTGGTTTTGGTATCAAGGTAATATTTATTTTCATGAATTGATTTGGGAGTATTACTTCCTTTTCAAATTCATTAAAGAGTTTAAGAAGTAGTGGTATTACATCTTATCTAAATTTCCTGTGAAATTCAGCAGTGAATCCATGAGAGTCTGAACTTTTCTTTGTTGGTAAGTTTAATTACATACTTTTCCATACCATTGACTGATATTGGTGTAGTTAGGATTATTTTATCTTCTTGATTCAATTTTAACAATGCATATGTATCTAAAAATTTGTTCATTTCTTCTGTGTTTTTCATCTTCTTTGAATACAGGTTCTCAAAGTAGGTTTTGATAAGCTCTTGGATTTCTGCAAGATCCATATTAATTTCACCTTTTTCTTTTCTAATTGCTTGAATTTGAATTGTTCCTTTCCTTTTTTTATAAGGTTGGGTAAGATTTTGTCAATTTTATTTAATCTTTCAAAGAACCAAATCAATTGATTCTTTGTATTGTTTTCTTAATCTCCATTACATTAATTTCTGTTCTGATCTTTTTAATTTCCTCCCTTGTATGAGATTTTAGCCTGAATTGCTCTTCTGTTTTCTAGAAGGTTGAAGTTTGTTATTAGGTTATTTGAATATGCTCTGTTTTTATGATTCACTGCTTTAAGATTCCCTAGTAAGACTGGTTTCATTGTATCCCATAAGTTCTGGTATGTTGTATTTGCATTATTGTTTAATGTAGAAATTAATTTCTTCTTTAATTTCAACTATGACCCATTGGTTGTTCAGGGGAGTGTTATTTAATTCCCACGTGTTTATGAAGTTCTTGAGTTTTCTTTTCCCATTGATTTTCAGTTTCATTGCACTGTGGTCTGATAATATGCATTGGATAATTTCAGTTCCTTTACATTTATTTAAGCATGTTTTATGAGCTAGTATGTAGTCTGTTTTGTAGAATATTCTATGTGCTACTGAGAAGAATGTGTATTCTACTGTTTTTGGGTGGAACACTTTCTAAACATCTAGTAAGTCCATTTGTTCAAAAGTTTGACTTAGTTCTAATATTTCGTTGTTGATGTTTTGTATAGTTGGTCTAGTCGTGACAATGCAGCATTGAGGTGCCCCATTACAATTGTATTGGTGCTTATTTGATTTGTCATACCCATTAACAATTATTTTATGTAGTAGCGTGCACTTGTCTTTGGTGTGGATGTATTTATGAATGGTTTCTCATCTTCTTGGATTATTCTGATTACAAGGATGCAGTAACCTTCTTTGTGTCTCTTAGCCTTGGCTTGAAGTACACTTTTTCTGCAAATAGAATAGCTATACCTGCTTTTTTCTGGATTTCTGTCTCATGAAGTATTGCTTTCCATCCTTTGACTTTCAGTCATGAATTTCTTTTTGAGTTAAATGTGTTTCTTGTATATAGCATGTCATCACATATCCCTTCTTGATTCACTGTGCCAATCTGTTTCTTTTTATTGGTGAGTTGAGACCATTAACATTAATGATTATAACTGATACTTATTGGCTTATTCTTGTCACGTCATTTTCCTATTGTTGGCTCCCTTTTTACTCCTCTGTTTACTTGTTTTCCTTACCTGATGGATGCATTCTGTTCAGATTCATGGAGTTGTACTCCTTGTTATTTCTCTCCAGAATATCCTTCAGAACATTTGGTTTGGTGTTCTTGAACTCTGTCAGGTCAGTTCTTTGTTATAAAAATATCTTATTTTTCCATAAATTTTGAAAGTTAGTTTTGCAGTTTACATCAATCTGAGTTAAAAGTTGTTTTCTTTCATGGCTTGTGACTCCTCACCCCATTCTCTTCTTGACTTGAGGGTTTGTGTTGAGAAGACTGCTCTGATTCTGATGCTTTTTCCTTATAAGTGATTTGTTTCTTTTCTCTAACAGCTTTTAATATTCTCTTCTTGTGTTGAATTTCTGGAATCTTGACTATTATATCCTTGGTGTAGATTTTTTTGATCATGACTAATTGGAGTTCTACATGCCTAACTTATTTGTATATTAAATTCTTTTTCCCTGCTTGGGAAGTTTTCTGCCATGACTTCTGTGGACAGGGTTTTTTAAATGTCATTTGCACTATGTCCTGCTCTTTTATTGAATTCAATAAAACATATATTGTTCTTCCTTCCAACATACAGCAGATGTTGGGTTGATTTTTCATGGTTCCCCAAAAATCTTTCTTTCCATGATTACTAACTTCAATCCTGTCTTCTACATCCGAGATTCTGTCCTCACATTGGCTTACTCTGACGCACATGCTCTAATCAGAATTTTTCATCTCTTTGGAAATGTGTATGAATCTGTTTCATGGATTCCATTTCTTTCATATGTTGGGCATTCATGGTTTCTATCGTCTTCCTAAGCACCTTTTTTTATCTGCATGTACTCTAGAGTCACTAAGCATGTCTTTCAATTAGTCACCATCTCTGTAGTTATCTGAGAAATTACTTGTGATTAAATTTTTTTAGAGCTTCTTTCAGTTGCTTTGTTACTTTTGATATTACCACTTTAGAGAGTCCAGGTTGGTGACTTTTGGACTGTTCCATCTCAGTGCCCTGATTTTGCCTTTGGTGAGCTGCAAGTCTAGGTTTGCACCTTGTGTAAGTGTCCTTTTGTTTTGCAATTTTTTAGTTTAATTCCTGGGGTTATGCTTGTAAATTGCCTGTGGCAAGTAGCTTCATTGTCTGTATTAAGAACTTTTAGGAAATAAGTACTTGTTAGAGTTGTCTTCTAGGAGTAACTGGTTTTTGGATTTTGCATGTGTTGCAAGACCTACTTCTTCAGTTTATTGGGAATGAGAAAAAATTGATTCCTATGTGGCCCAGCCTCTGGTTCTTTGGCACTGACCTATAGTGTGTTTTATGACCCTTATGGAATCTCAATCTTGGTATACCAGGAAGAACAACTGACTAGAACAATTATGTCACTTTGGCTAAAGTGCTACAATCAGCAATTACAATAGCATCAAACACAGTCTAGAAAATGATGAACTGGGGTAATTATCAATTTTCCACCTTTAACCATATGAACTAGATTTCTGGTTATATAACAAAATCTAAAACAAATCAGAAAATCATCTGCAGTAAATAAGCCTTCAGGATGGCAATCTTACCCTCAGGGGAGAAAATTTAAAAGGAGTTCATGGTAAAAATAGAGAAAGAAAAAGAGGAAGAGATTAGAAGACAGCCTGAAAGACAAAGGAAAATTATGCAAACTTTGGGAAACTGGTGAAGAAGACAGGAGGGAAAGAGAGAAGGAAGAAATAAAAACAAGAACAGAACAAGAACAAAAAAAACTAGAAACAATGTTTACACTCATATAAAAACAAGAACAAATAATCAAGAAAAATTGAAACAAAACAAAAAGAAGGAAAAAATGGAAGAATATTAGAAAAAGCAAAAAGTATACTTTAAAGCATGTCTCTGTTGCCACTGGTAGACAACATGGGTAGACAGAGTTGAAATTTTAGTTGATCAATCCCAATAAGCCAACCATAGCTTTACAGTGGTGTAGTGGATAATCCCAATGAGATGGAACCTTTAGTTCCACTGAAGTTCAGGTTGATTTCTAGCTGTGAGGCTGGAACCAGATTTGTGCAACCTATAGTAGTCTTGCTGGATAAAACTTGGCTCTTTCTGTCTTGAACTCAGGTCTCTGATCTCCTGCCTGTCTTGAGCTCAGTTCCCTGATTTGAACTCAACTCCCCTACCATGTTACTGGGAGTCACTAGGTGGTGCTCACAGCTGTTCTGAGTTCTGATATAAATTGGTTCCTCTACAAGGTTACCAGCAAATTTTCCTTTCCTGGGGGATAGCTGAACCAAGATAACTCACCAGCCACTGCAATATGCTGTGTCCACTGATCTATTTCACTAGTATGCTTCTCCATGGAGGCCTCTGAGGTCTCCAGTAGTCATCATGTATCTGCAGGTTTCAGTCACTCCTCTCATACAGTGAGTCTGGGAGAAAACACTGCCTGTCACCTCCTTGTTCTTCATTGAAGTCTTTTTCTTCACTCTCTTTGTGAACTTCATTTCTCATTTCAGATCCTTCCTGGGTCCCAGGAACCCACTTCCCTCCTTCTCTTACTCATGTTGCTATATTCCAATGTATGGACACCAACTCTCAGAGAGGTTCTTTCTCTGTTGCTCATCACCCTGCTCTGCCGTCTTCCTGGGAGTCTCTCTACTTTCATTTTGGACTTCTTCATTCTTTACTGGACCTAATCTCCCTATTTTTGCCAGACACTTTTGGGTTTAAGCCAGCCTTGCTCCTCTTTCACTCTTCACCAGAGGTGGG